>VZRN01002232.1:1166949-1264160 GCA_013397935.1 Dasyornis broadbenti
CCCAACTCCAGCAGCAGTTCCAGCTCCAGCCCCTGCCCCAGCTCCAGCCCCTGCCCCACCCCAAACTCCAGCCCCAGCCCCGTGCTTTGGTCCCGGCCCCAGGAATCTGGAGAACCGGCGCTACAAAACGGCAAAGCTTCCTCTGACCCCTAAACCGACCATTATTCACTTGAAAGGCAGACTTGCACAAACAAATATTTTGTGTAGCTGTTATGATTATTGTCAGTATCTGTCCCCATTGTTCAGGCGCAGGAATTCCTTTGGTCTCATAAATACTGAGCCCGGCCCTCCCCTCCCCCCTTTAACTGTCAGATAATTACACAGTTGGCTTTAGAGTTTAACTTGTCAAAGGAGTTTCATTACTTTGTTCCTTTTGGGCAGCTTCCACTATTGTGCTTTCTGAACACTAAACAGAACCTATATTAACTGTCAGTTAATTACACACCGTTTTTCTTCAGTATTTACCAGTCAAAGGGGCAGGTAGGCTGCAATCCTATCATCTCAATCACTGTCTCTGCTTACAAAAGAATCAATAAAGATGAGTCACTTAGTGTCACCCAGTGTCTGATACTCAAAGCCACCCATTCCTAATTGCCTTTAGAGATGGATGATAATACAAACTTTGAAGTGATAATCAGCCTAATGAGTGGCCTTGCTGAGAGGGTAGATCATGTGTCAGAACAGTTTGCAGATGCTTACAGGCAAACAAAGCCAGCTTTCCTTTTAGACCTGAGAGGACCATGGCAAGTCTGGTACCCAGAGCCCTGCACAATGGCAGAGACTGGAGCACAGCAGGACGCTGTAGCCTGCTGATCACAACTGACTCCATCCATCTTGCTCTTTGCCTTTAATCAGCACAGTCAGAACAAGTCCTCCAGATCTCTGCATGTTTATGCTGGATGTTTAGGCAATAACTGTGTAAAAGATAAATTCTCTGATTCTGAGTCATTGGATTTAAATAATAGCGATTGGACTTGATAGGTAATGGCCGGGGATCCCGGCTAAAACCACTGAGTAAATGTAATTAAATACAATCGGGTGCAGTCAGCCAGGCAGAGCCAGAGACCATAAAAGGCTCATTCAGACAGCAATGAAAACAAACAACGTCAGCAACAAAAACAAAACCAGTGTTTGGTTTGCTAATAAGAGCATGATCTGAGGCCTGATCTACACTCAATTTTTGCACCCAACAATTTGACCAGACCAATAATTTGCAAAAAGCCAGCACCAAACAAACAAACAAACAAAAAGACAAATTAAATTGCTATAATCCTTAGTCTGGGTGCAGTTATAGTATCATAAAGACATTTTCTTTTAAAAATAGTTAAGCTGTCATAAATTCAGTCAAGTGTGAGCAAATAGGCTATGACCATGTTTCTGCTAATATGACTGTCTCAATATAAAAGGGTTGCTTTGATTTAACAATCCTTTACTAATTTAGCTAAATTTTGACAAGGGCTGACCAGGGACATTGCTTCAAAATCAACTCACACAGACTGGGAATCTGTAGGATTACACCAATTTGACTTCAAAGTATAAATGAAATACATGTGAATACATATATATGGATGGATTAACATGTTTAACAGTTTGAATGTAATAATCCAGAACTATTTTGGGAGAAAATCAGTATTCACTTTCTTGGTGAAAGGTGGTGAAAAACCTGAACAAGTGGGTTCAGGTTTTAGTATTTTGTAGTCAACTATTTTGCTTGTAAAACCTGTCATGCAAATAATGAATTAATGCTATAAACCAAATGAGAAACAGGAAGTTTCATAAAAGTAAACTAATCCTTTGAAATTAAAAGCAAGATTACTGCGGCTTTTTCAAAAACTGCAGAACGAGGCCTCTTTTAGATAAAACCAATCATATTTTCATATTTTAACTAGCTTTACATCTTCCTGGCTTCCTTTCTTCAAGTCAGTGAGAAAAGTGCAATCTTTTAGATCTGAAAGCCCAGAAAAGACAGCCTTTTGTTTTGCATAGTTCATATATGAATATATCAGATGTGCCTGTGGAAAGGTTTTAGAGTGTTCTGATTTGAAAGTTTGTTTTGAGTCAGCATTCTCCAGTAAGTCATGTCTGGTAATACTGGCTGCATGCTGATATGAAAACCTATGCCTTTAAGCTCTCTGCTATAACTGATATCACTAATTAGCCCCACCTAACACTATTTGAAACTGAATTCACAAGAAGGAGTTAGTTTATTTCTTTTGCCAGGGAATACGAGAAAGAAAATACTTCGCTGAATTAATAAGGGGGCTTTAGAGACACGTGTCCACCAGTACTCACAAGTTGCCAGTGATCACACAGGTTATCTAAGGTTCCTGAATTCACAGAGCTGGAAACACATATGAGTGTCTGCCAGCACCCTGCTCTTGCTCCTGCGGCAGTCAAACAAACTTAGGTCTGCTGAGCTCCCTCAGTGCAGCTGTGAATAACACAAGGAGTTTTCCATGCATTGAGGCTGTGGGCTTGTTCCCTACAGACCGATAGCCCCTTCATCTCTGCACACAAAGCACCCCAGAGAACCTGACTCCTCTAACAATACTACGTCAGAACTTTTGGGAAGCTATTTTGAGCTGCGGAGGAACCTCATGTTCCTTCTTATCTGGGGAACCAGCTGGGAAAGACCACCCTGCCCATACTAAAGTAATATTCCTCTCCAAATTCTAATCCAAAGCTATATTTCTCCTACAGAAAACATTCCTTTAAAATCCTCTTACCTTATACATTTATAGTTCATTTGATTCAAGTTAATTGTTGAGCAACAAAGTTAGTAAACATGTTTTTTAAAATCACTGTATAACCCCACATGCATATGCATTGGACTATACATACACCATAGTTACATAGTAATTTATTTCTACACAAATGTATTCATAAGCATGGAAGTCTAAAAATACCCTTTCAAGCACAAAATATTGCTATCATTACATATCTTATCACTCATAATCACATTCAAAATCTCCCTTTGAGCTCTAAAGTGTGTAGGACAAAGGGAAAACTTACCTGTAGTCAGGTCTATAGAACTGAAGTTGATAATTTGTGGTACGTTAATGGAAATGTGATGACATATGAATTACAGTTGCAAGTTTAAGCATGTATGTTGCAAGAAAGTATGAACTGGAAAGGAAAGGGAGAATGAATTGAATAAATGGATTTGGTGATGCATGATAGCAGATACCCGCTCAAGTAATCTTGATTCAAAGTTTGGATTATAGGCAGAGATGTTATAACTCACGACGTGATACACTGCAAGGAATTTTCTAAGTCTTTTTTAAAACAAAACAAATGGGACTTCTAATGTATCTTCAAAATCAACTCAGTTGATCCTAACCTTAGAATATGAATTTAGCGTTATTTTGTTATCTCATATTTGTATTACAGCATCTCATAGTCATAAAGAAGGGGGTTTTGATGCTCAGCTCTGTACAGGTGGCAAGCAAATAATCCATGTCCAAAAGATTTCCCTAGATATAAAGCCCTAAGAAAAAGAATTATAGTTAAGATTTTCAGAAATTATTTATTTTGTGTGAGAACTAAATTTGAGAACCTTAAAGGTATCTGGTTATCAGAGGATTTTTACCTTCACATGTTCTAAAAATATCTTAAATTAGATGCCCAGAAACAAGGGCAGCATAATCACTAGTCGTCTTTAAAACCCACAGGTATGGTTTCTCACTCAGCTCATGTCACTCTTCCATGGGGTCACTGCTGGAGAAGGGAGTCCTAACCTCCCCGTTGCCTCTGGCTATGCACTCTCGCTGCATTAAATATGCTGGCACTCGTGCTTGTGAGCAAGCCAATCTGATGGAAACATAAACCTCCAGAAAATGCAAGGCGATCTGCTTGACTGGGCAGCCACACAAGTGGTAATGACAGCACATGGGCACAGGCTGCCAGGGCCGGCCACAGGCAGGACGGCTCTGTCAGCACCAGCCTGAACCTGCATTACTTTAAGAGACGATGTAACTGCATCCCGAGTCTGCGTGCGTCTGCTTCTTGTGCTATGTGTAAGCAATCTGCTGGGGCTTTGCCAACAAGCAGGCAAAGAAATAGAAACAGCACAATAAATATTAACCTTTAATAAAATTGATACTTTAACTTGTTAGAGTGAGAGGAAAAGTGAAAAAAGAAATTAAGTATGCTCTTGCTTTAATATTTTGGTTTGCATGTTGAGGTTTCCAGTGATTATGAGTTTAAACTAACATCTCCAATCTTTTTTCCAAACAAGTATCTCTAAGTGTTTCAGAAATACCTACAAAATTCCATAAATCCTTCCATGAGGCAGCAGAACATACCAGGAGCTAGTCACCTGTTAGTGGAAGGCAAGTTCATCTTGAAGAAAATACAGCAGGGGTAGTAAAATCTAGCACCACTATAAATAATGGAAACCACAGGAAGAAATGAAGGCAGTTAAATAGCTACTGGAGATGAAATTTAGCCAAGATATGATGGTGTGAAACCCTTTTCCCAGTCTTAATCCTATTAAAAAGTACCATGAAACTGGTAATGACAAAAAGGAATGGGAGACTCCTTTTGTCTCATCTGAGATGTATCTCTGAAGTAAGACACTTGCTTTTAAAATGTTTAGCTTTGTATTTATTCCCTCTGAGCCAGTGCAAACTTTACCCCTTATTTTTATTGGACCAGATTCTTAAGTGTGTTACCGAATAAATTACCAAACCCACTTCCTACTTTTCTTGGAAATGTCTCCATATCCCATATTCATTCCGTTCAGCTCTTCCCTGAGCTGCAACTCTGTCCAATCTTACAGACTACTAGGACAGGAAAGAACTGTAACTCTGGAACTCTGAAAGACATTTTGAACATTAACACATGCTGTATGGTAGTAAGAGTTTGAGCAGATAAACTGTACAGCAAAAATCACACACAGAAAATCAAATGCAGCTTTTGCAAAGTATTTTCTTATTTTTTTAAAAACCCCAGTAGATGATCACTGTTATGCTAAAATACAGCCTGATTCAGCACTGGGCTGTATTGCCTTCCCTCCCATTGACTTCAAAATGAATAAGCTCAGCCTGGGTATTTGAGAATTCATTGCTGTGAAGACATATTCTGGCAGGTCAACACAAGCATTATTCATAGGCCTCAATTCAGTCTGTCATCTGAAATGAAAGAGAGCCTTTCTTTAAAAAGCTAAAATCCATCTTTAATTTGTTATCCTAGTAACTGTATCAAAAACTGTTATAAAACAAGTATTAAAAATGAGAGCAAGCTGATGAGCAATTGAAACACAGTAAAACAGATCTGGAAGTGCTGCAGAGCCACCAAATCCTTGCTCCAGCTATTGCAGACAACCAGTTCATATAACCTTTTTCATAAATATATCAAGATCTCTCTTAATAGCAGCTAGTTTTATTTCTTCATTTACTACTATTGTAGAATTATTTGTATTTTTTTCCAGTTTGAGTTACAGATTCATAGATTATATGCCAGAGTGGACCACTGTGATCATCAAATCTGACCTCCATAATCTGCAGGATTGCCCTGAATTCATTTAAGAAGCCAGTGGTTTTGCAGCCAGGAGTTTATTAGGGAAAGGGCACAAGAGCCATGGTATCAGTGTTGACTGATGGGATTAATCAGCTCATGTTAACACACTGATTATCATATAGTAAAGGGAAATGTTTCAAAAGAATACTCCAGTCTGAAACATGAAGCAAAATCATTTGGACTTGCAGAGAGGTCATGGTTGAAATATCACAAAACTCTCTTTACTCAAAGCAGATGTTTATTAAGATTAATTCAGTGTGAAAAATGAACCAGAATGCATATAAAAGACAATGCCTCCTCAATTATGTAATAGGACACCTCCTCATTATATTGTATTCACCGAAGATGATGGTATTTTCCTAGGGGATGTATAACTACAGTTTGCCAAAGTCCCTCTCCCTCATTTTAGATTAAATATCAGACTGCAGAGCATGAAGCCAAGCAAACAGAAACAAGAGAACTCAAATAAACATAATTTAAATGAAAAAAAAAAGGCCTGTTAAGAATGTTTTCTAAGTAAATTTGTTCAAAATAGAAAGCTATAATGATGCCAGGATACAGAGAAAAATCACCAGAATTTAATATAAGCAAAAATACCTCTTTCCTACATTTGTACATGTATTGAAATGAAATGCAATCTGTAAGCGTAAATATTCACAGAACTTTTCACAGAACTGGAACAACTTCTCTTTTTTGCCACCTTTTCTCTTTTTTCCTGTCTCTTTCTGTGAGCTCCCTCCAGTGTTCTCAAGGAAGTATTGAATCATTTCATTTTGGTATATTCCATTTTTATCACAGGAAGCACCAGGATAAGAAAGATTCTATTTATCTAATGTCCAAGGATGCCCAGTCTGAGCTAAAGGTCTAGTCTAAATCTGACTGCGAAAACAGGCACTACAAGAAGAAGATGCACCTCACCCACCACAGATGTCCCTCAGAATGAATGGCACAAAAGTGCTGCTGGTTGGAGAGGTGACTGGAGAATGAGCTGAGACTGTAAACCAACTTTTAGATTATTTAGAGTTACAGAGTATCAATTCTTTGCTTATTTTCCCCTAGGGACTAACAAGAATGATTTCTGCACTAAACTGGAGGTTCAACAGTTGAAAACGACATAATGACCAAGAAAGCCAGGTCGCTGACTCTCAGTCATCAACATGAAAAAAACAAGTTGGCTCTAAGACCCTGCCAGGTAAGGTACATTCCATATTGCAATAATAATGCCTTTGTACACGTCTAAGCTGAAAAGGGGTATGATTACACTTTGGCAGAAACCATCCAGGGCACTGAATCCAGTATGCTGTGGAAATGCCAGTCAGCTTGGAGCCAGCTCAGGGATCTCTATACAGCACTGCTATGCAGGCTACGAACCTGCCAAAAGTGCTCTAACACGTATTTACATCTAGTTTAACTCCTGCTTCCACCAAGATAAACAAAAATAGAGTCAAACACTATATTTCTATGCCTCTTCCACTGGCTTTGTGGAGTTACTAAACAAATGAGAATAAAATTAGTGTCTATAAGGCTACTCTGCCTGGTTTATTTCTTCTAGTTTGTTTTTTAGTGTTTGTTCACTGACAGAATAAATCTGAGCTAGGGCTGTTGCAGTACCTTTCTACCCTTTCTTCCACAACCTATTTGTTCCCATCCCTTCCCTTCTACCCACACCCACAGAAGTGCTTTGGGCAACTGAGCCATGAAAAAGTTCAGGAAGTTTAGCTGTAATTAAACTAGGCAAATATCGTGAGAATATACAGAAGCTTAAAGTCATAAGTAATAGACCTAAAGATAACTTAATTTCGAGTACTGCAATGTCAATTAATTTGGTATCTTTACTAGTGCTTTATTTATTGTAAAAGCCACTGTGACAAGCCACTCTCCTGCTAATCTGTATGATATCCAGCAGATAGCGAGCCATTGCCTAACCTCAGAAATGTCCGAATGGAGCTATGGAATGACTCCAGTCCTTTGTGGGTTTGGCAAAGACTTTGTAGGATTTCTAGTGACGTATGCTGGGCCTGACTCAAATCCCAGCAATGGAAATTTCTTTGATTTGGCTTATTGTTACTTGTGACCCTGTAAATGTGGGAAGCACTCAGGCATTAAGAAAGACATTGTTTCCCTGACATATCAGTTGGTCACTGCTATTTACATCAATTGAAACGGAATTAAAATTCCAGTTTGATTTTTCCTCTTTTACTTTCAAAGCACTTAAAATAACATCAATTCAATGCCCGTCCAACCATCATGTTGGATGGTTTGTTATGTACACAGGAGGAGTTGAGTTTCTTATGAGAAAATTGAAAAAAAATGGTAGTGATTTCACAACTCCCTTTCTCCTGTCATTGTCTGTAAATAACTTCAGAGAAGCTCTGTCCATTTTCTGCCTTCTTCTCCTTTACAATAATTCTTTAAATATGTTCTTTCTACATTTTAATTTATCTACCCTTTTAGCATTTTTATTCTAGCCATGTAAGGGCCACCCTACCACCACTTCTGCAAGTTATTAACATGGAATCAATGTAATATCACTCCTCAATAGAGTTCCTTTTTAATACAAGATATTAGTATGCTCTGTGCTGTGTTCCATGACTGAAGATCATCTTAATGTTTCATAATAGCTTTTTAAAATCAATCTTTATTAAGGGCCTGGAATTTTATAGAGTAGCTAGTTTGTTTTCACTCTGAAACCCATGAATCTGGAGAATAATTTTCCAGTTATAGTTTTCTCTAAAAATGTCTATTGTTAAACATCGTATATACAGACATGTTTTAAGGCAAAAATTTATTTCACAGGAAGGACTTCTGTTTTTTAACTATTATTGGTATAAATGTTGTTGTGATGGTCTAGTTCCAAGAGGAATAACAGAATCATGATGTTATTGCCAATTGAACTGGTTTCTAGCAGTCAATATTGTTGCCACAGACAATACAATTTGCTTATAGCTATGCAGTTCATATCCTTTCTTTCCACAAAACTTTGTTTCAATGAAGTGACCATACTTCCTTTGTACAGGTTGTACTGTCTTCCAGTCCTACTTTTAAACACCAAAGAAGATTTCTTTACACATCTACAAAGTTGTATTTACTATGATTGCAAGCCAATAAGCATGCATGCTATTGGCTTCAAAGTTCAAACTGTCATCAAATACAGTTTCTCCCTTTTTGATTTGTCTTGGTCACAAATGTGCACTATGACCAAACTGCCTTCCTCTTGATATTCTGTTCAGTGTGCAACACCGCTATCACACAAAGAAAGTTACTGGGTTTATGCCAGAAAAAACATAAAATGTATAAAATGGACCACATGTAGTTTTCTGTTGCCTGTGCCAAATTAGGACCTTTGTAACACTGGGAGGAAGATCAGGAGTTTTATCCCTTTTGTTTATGTCTCACACCAAAGTAAATTACAATCTGAGGAGTTACCAGTCTCTGAGACAATCCCACCAGCCCATCTTTAATGGGCACATTGACTGATAATCACAGGGAAACATGAACTCCTTTTCACTGGCAGGTTTTCCCAGGACATTTTACTGGAAGTGCCTGTTAAGCCCGTACACCAAGACCTGATGATCACCTTGCTGTCCCCACACTGCACACAAAACTGTTGTAGTTTGCAAAGTCCTAATTTCTTCTCTTCCAGACACGCTTTTGCCAAGGCACAACAAAGTGCACAGTGCATGTGGTCTTACCAATTTACCTGCATTGCTTGTGGTGGGACTATAGTCCTTTGTGTGTGTTTTTGGAATTGTACTCCAACCTTAAAATCTTAAATTTCAAGGTTAGTGGTTTTAGCAATTACAGGAAGTTCCAGCATGTACTATTGAAACCTATCTGCTCCAAAGTAAGCTCTAAGCTTTTAAAAGAAGGTGGCTGTGGAAGTGCAAACGACTACTGAGGAGATGCAGTTACTGTATACAGGAAGCTCGGATCAAGTTCAAATGAAAGCTCTGGGCACCAGTTCTTAGCAACTGATTTTAAAGCAGTTGTAATCTTCAAAGCTATCTATTTATCTCTACAGCAGAGGCCCTGGGTATTATATACCTAATGAGTTAGACCATTTGAGCAACCTTCTTTCACATTAAAAAGGTACTTTAACTTTTTCTTTTGCCAGATTAACTGCTCAATCTATTTCTGACAGATGAGATCAGCTATATGGAATTTTAATATTGTTTCTTCTAAAATGTGTCTCTGTTTATTTCCTTGGGCTGGAATGGAAGTTTTAAGACTGTTGAGGTTCAAAACTGGTTCTGTAATATTACTATAACTGTTTTGGGGTGTTTTTCAGTAACTATTGGTCACATGCAAAAAGCATAAAATAAATAAGTAAAAGTAGAACTAAAGACATGATCTTGTTCTCAAAGAATTTCCAGCTAAGATCCTGATCTAGTAAAAGAGTTATGTGCTTAACTGTGTGTGCCTTGTGAGGTTCCATGGACCTTGGTGGAAGTATTCAAAGCAGTTTAATATGTGTATAAACCTTTGCAAACTTAGGAGGTAAACTATAGTATGTCTGTTAAAATTTACTCTGATTTAATGAACTGTAGATTCCTTTCTTTTGGTCAAAATATGTATAGAGTATTCCAGTTATTTTAAAGAATCTGAATGCCATTAGAAAATAATTAAACTATTACTTGACATAGGCACCAACACATTGTTTTTTCTAAAAGCAGGAAGGGAAGGTGAAATTCAAATTTTCAAAATAGCTTCTATATTTCTACAGTTTGAATGTAAAAAAAGCAGCACTCTAATAGGAAAAACTCTGTAGATTCTTATCCAGTAGCCACTTAAAAGAGAATACTTCAAGGGGGTGTACATGTTAGCTTCATTAAATATTAAAACAAACCATAGAGTTGAATGTGCACAAACCCACAGGTTAATGCTATCACCTACACTTTTAGGAGCATACTACCATGGGCCAAGGAGTGAACTTCTTCCTTCTACTGGAAAAGTTACCTGTGCAAGTGCCTGTGAAATAACGTGTATGTGGAATGAGTTACTAGTTACAGTAAGGATGGCAGAACCATAGCACATGAAAATTACCTTAACAGGTAGAATTCATGAACGTCTCAGAAGTGTCTTCAAGGAGTTTAAGACTGAGGATGTCAGCGTGATCAGTTCATTCCTGGAAGTTTATTAAATGTGACTGCTCTGGTTTTCATAATGCAAGGAAAAAGAAATCCCTGAAAATTTTTGATTTAGAGAAATTTTTTATTTAGTATGAATGTGTTTCACATAGCTTTATTACACATGCCCTTTGCTGAAGTATCATTACACTGAATTTCTTAATCTTGAAAGAGCAAAACATTTGGCTCGGGGGTTCAATCAAGTACGGCTGGCATTCCTGGAGTGACAACTTTAATCTCCTTCATTGTCCACTTATTTAATACCTTAAATATATTCTCATGGTAAATCCAGCACCGAGGACAGAGACTTAAAATAGTTTATTCCTTTAATTAGAAATACATATCCATACCACAATAAAACCACAATTTAAAATAGAACAATAAAAACAAAGTATGAAGGAATGCTAATTACAATATGAGTGAACCACTAATATATAACTAAGGCTGAATCAATGGGAACTGAACTGAAAGCAGAGTAGTAATCAACGTGAGAAGAAAGCCTGGTACTCTGGAGAAGATAGGAAAAATAGTTCTAGTTGATTAAGTTCCAGTCCACTGGGGTGAGGATTTTGAAACTGTTCTTTGGAAACTTTCAGGCAATGTGCTTCTGGTCAGTGAAAGGACAGTTAAAAACTACATGGTATATGGTGGATCCCAGAGCATTGGATAGCACATATGTATGCATAAGCATATACATCAAAAGACTACCACTAGTTATTTGATCAAAAGCTTTCTCCTCTGTGCCATGCAATCTCACATAGCTAGGCTACTACACAGAACTTGATAATAAAATTGCCTCGATAACAAAGGTTATTTCACAAAGCTTATTTTGGAATCAGATTACAAACACTGTGATACATCTTGCAGGTACTGATGTGACACTGCCCCAAGTGTAGGATGGCGGCAGATCAGGCGACCTGGGTGGTCAGCTTCCTCTTCAGGAGAAGAAACCATCGCTGCACCCTCCAGGTGTAACAAGGCTGCTCCATCTACACATCTCAGGGATGTGTGATCATGAGACATACATGGAATCATAGAATCACAGAAACACAGAACATTCTGTGTTGGAAGGGACCCACAAGGATCATCGAGTCCAGCTCCTGTCCCCTTGTACAGGACATTCCCAGGAGTCACACCATGTGCCCGACAGCATTGTCCAAACCTTCTTGAACTCTGTCAGGCTTGGTGCTGTGACCACTGCCCTGGGGAGCCTGTTCCAGTGCCCAACCACCCTCGGGATGAAGAACCTTTTTCTAAAATCTGACCTAAACCTCCCTGACACAACTTCAAGCCATTCCCTCGAGTTCTGTCAGTTACCACGGAGATCAGTGCCTGATCACACCTGTGGACATTTCCTAGGAGAGTCTCACACCAGTGCCTACCCCCGATCTCACTGCATATCTGGTTAGTACGTGTTAATCAACTCTAATTAACCTGCCTTGCAACAGCACCGCTTGGCGATGCCTGACAGGACGCCCTAGCGGGGCGCCGTTACACTGTGTAGGTTCTATTTTCTATTCTGCGTTTCCGTATCGCTGGCTGCCCGTGCAGGCTCTGCTGGGCCACGGCTCAGCCCCGGGCAGGGCGCTGTTATCCCGGGGGTGGCACCGGGCCCCTGGCGGGGCTTCCCCGGCCCGCCCGCCCCGCCGCGCAGGGCGGAACGCACCGCGCAGGGCGGAACGCGCCGCGCGGGACCGCGTTGCGCAGGGAAGGGCGCGCGGCGGCACCGGCGGCCGCCATGGCGGTGGACATCACCCTGCTCTTCAAGGCCCGCGTGAAGACCGTGAAAACCCGCAACAAGGCGCTGGGGGGGGCAGCGGCGGGGGAGAGCGCCAGGGACGAGCTGCTCAAACGGGGCGCCGCCCGCTCCAAGAGCGATTTCACCAGCCGGGCGCGGGAGGTGGTGAGTGCGGCCCCGGGGGGAGGGCGAGGGGCGGCCGGGGCCGCCGGCAGCGGCTCCGCCCGGGCGGGCAGCCCGCCCCTCACCACCGCCTCGGAGCGTCCAGCGCTCTCCGGGGACAGCAAGCGGGCCCTGGAGTCGCCGCAAAGAGCCCCGGGGCAGCGCTTTCCCACACGGGTGTGGGCTGGGAGCGCGGCGTGAGAGCCAGGGCCCGGCGCTGCCGTGGCGGCTGGGGCCGGCTCCGAGCCTGCCTGTCGCCCGCATTCCCCGCGGTGCGGCTTCTCCCGGGGCGCTCTGCGGGCCGCAGCCCCTTCTGCCAGGGCAGCGGTTGTGTCCGTGTAGATCCGCCGCCCCTCCGGCCCTTGCCTGCGTGCGCACGAGTGTATCCTCCCGGCGGCTGCCACGTAACAGAACGCTGCCATAGCACATGCCTTCGTCAGCGTTTGTAGTGCTGCTCCCTACGTGCTGTCTTTGCCTTGGTTGCTTCCCGTCACACGGGGAGATCCCAGTTTTCTCTCTGAACTCTTCACCCTTTGTGAGTTTCCTCAGTGCACTGTCCTGACAACAGAAAGGACAAAGATTTGGAGAAAAATGTCGTGTTTAATTTGCAAGATCATCAGGTGAAGTAAATAGCTAATGCCAATGGGGATGACCTTAACCATCTGAGGGGGACAGTTGTTTTAATTAATGGTACTTATATAAACAATGACTTTGGAGAAGAAGTAAAAGCTGAAATGTGTTGCTGAAGCATGTGTGAATACATGGTACCTGTTGACAGCTGATCAGTGAGAAGGAGCAAGATGGACTGGCCTTGCTCCTAACTCCTGCACTGTTGCGGCAGAGAGCCAACAACCCACCAGACCACAGAACATCATTTGAATATGAGAATTAAACATTGAAACTGCAGCTAGAAGAATAAACTTTATAGTAAAACAAGTGATGATTTTAACTGTTTGTTTCAACCAAATACAGTTCAGTTTGGTTGTGTATATGTCAAACCGTCTTTCAAATACTTTGTTGTTGCCTTTGATTAAAAGTTTAACTGCTTCAGCCAAGACTATGCAGCTTGGCTTGGAAATGTAGTCTTTGACAGATGCATTAATTCTTTAACGTATTTCTTTTTTATAAGCTCTCGAAAAGCTAGTGAATTCTTGTCAATGTACAGGTTTTTTTTAATTTTTTTTAATCTGAGGAAGGTATCAAATAGTTAACTAGTGTTGTCTGTAAAACTTGTAATGAAAGACACGGGTCAGAATCCATATAGGATAACAGTGAAGACCCTGAATAAGCTACTTAGTCACCACTTTCTTTATGTCTTACTTGGTTGCAACATAGAGTATTTCAGTTGGAAGGGACCTACTTCTATCATCTGCTCCAACTGCCTGACCCCTTCAGGGCTGAGCAAAAGCTAAAGCGAGTTGTTAAGGGCATCATCCAAGCACCACTTGAACAGTGACAGGCTTGCAGCATCAACCATCTCTCTGTGAAGCCTCTTCCAGTGTTTGACCACCCACTCATTAAAAAATGCGTCTGTCCAGTCTAAGCCACCTCTGGCACAGCTTTGGGCCTTTCCCAGTCATCCTGTCCCTGGATACCAGAAGGAAAAGATTGGCACTTCCTTCTTCATGCCCTCTTCTCAGGAAAATATAGAGCAATGAGGTTGCCCTCAGCCTCTTTTTCTCCAAAGTAGAGAAGCCCAAAGTCCTTAGTGCAAGTTCTCCATCTGACATGCAAATATGGAAATAGTGAAATAATAAAGTCTGCACACAGAAGTACTCCTTTCAACATATAGTCTGGATGGGTTTGCATAGGTCTTGCAGGTGGAGCTGTGCTGATGTTGGTTGAGCTCCAAGCTCCAGGAGCAGCAGCCAGTTGTGACAGCTTCAACACAGCTGGAGCATGGGATTGGGCGGGCACTCAGCTGTAGGATCAGAGATCTCCTCTCTAGCCCATCCCACAGAGGTTTTGTATCATGTAATTCATGTGTTTGAGCACTTTGAACTGTATTAAGAGATGTAACTGTCATACATTGTATATTATTTCCTTTCTGCCCCTGAAGGACTGTGAGTTTTGCTGTAGGATCTGAGGACTATTGAGATTTTTTTGGGTTTTGACTTCTTAGTATACATTCTCTAAGTGATGTTTAAGAAGAAAGATTGAAGGTGCTTAGTGTTTGGAGAAGAAGCTGACAAAATTGTGACAAGTAATCCTACACAGCTTCTGTATTTATAATAAAAGTTCATTGCACCTGGGAGATAAAGTTATAAATTCCAGTTTCACATTCTCAAACCTAACATGATTTTTTTAGATGGATTGACTAAGGCACAAGAGAATATAGAATATAAGAGTTTTGACTTGAATCAGTATTGTGTGGGCAAGCTGGTTTAGAGATGTGTGCTCTTGGTGTTTTGTGTTAATCACAAGAAAGTATTTCAACATTCTGTATTATTTGTATTTTTTTGGAGCTGGCTATTTTATGCTCAGACATACTGTGTTGCTGCAGTCCCTGGGAAGCTGATGAAGGTTTTTGTATTTGAGACTAAGTTGTTAACACAAGGATGTTGTGAGGTGATCTATAACCATAGTAATGTTAGTTACAGAGACTGGTATTGCTGGTGATGTTATTAAACTGTGATAAAATGGATCCATTCATAAAAATTGAAGATGAATGTTTCTGAACTGTTGAAAGGATTTTCTTTGCCCTGGCATTGACCCATCACTGTTTATTTGGTTTGAGGTTTTTTGGGTTGGTCTTCTGCTTTGTACAGCCACTGGGTTTTCTGGTATGTAATGTGATTTATCCTTTTTTATGATGAATAGTTTGGACATCTGTCCATCTCGTCACCAGTTGCATATTGACTAGGAACAGGTAAGAAATGATTGTTGCAGGATTCCCTACAGCAAAGCTACAAGTAACAGACTTTTTATTACTGCCTTCATCGTCTGGGCAGGGGAGACAAAATAGAATGAAAGACTCATGGGTCAGGATAAGGACAGGGAGAGATCTCTCTGCAATTGGGTCATGGGCAAAACCAACTTGAATTGGGGAAAATGAGTTTAATTTATTACCAATCAAATCAGAGTAGGATAATAAGAAATAAACCAAAATCTTGAAAACATTTTCCCCCCATTCTTCCTATCTTCCCAGGCTGAACTTCACTCCCAGTTCTCTACCTCCTCCCCACCAGTGGTATGGGGCAACAGACAGTGGAGGCTGCAGTAGCTCATCACACATTGTCTCCAGTGCTCCTTCCTCTGCATGGGAGGACTGCTCACACTCTTCCACTGACCCAGAGTGGGGTCCCTTCCACAGGAGGCAAACCTTCATGAACTGCTCCAGTGTGGGTCACTCAGGGGGGTCCTACCAACAAAACTGCTCCAGTGTGGGCTTCTCTCTCCACAGGGCCACAGGTCCTGCCAGGAGACTGCAAACTTTCCATGGGGTCACAGCGGCTTGTGTGCAGGTGGATGCCTCAGTGGGCTCAGAGGCACAGCTGCTGCACCATGGTCTGCATCACAGGCTGCAGGGGAATCTCTGCTCCAGCACCTGGGGCACATCCTGCCCCTCTTTCTGAACTGACCTTGGTGTCTGCAGGGCTGTTCCTCTCACATAGTCTCACTCCTCTCTCCTGCTGCCATTACTGCTGTGCAGCAACGCTTTTTCAACCCCTTCCTAACTCTGTTATCCCAGAGGCACAGCCACTGCTGCTGCTGGGCTTGTCCTTGGCTGGCAGAAGGTCTGTCCTGCAGCCGGATGACATTGGCTCTGTTGGACATAGAGGAAGCTTCAGGCAGCTTCTCACAGCAGCCACCCCTGTAGCCCGCCACTACCAACACCTTGCCACACAAATCCAATACATTTGTTCTTTGGTGCAGTGTCAGCTTTGTTATTAAGCTAAATGACTGAAGAATTTTAAAGGTTAGAGCAGAAGTGTTTAAGTAAAAAAAAAGAGCTTGCAGTAAGTGCTCAGTGGCAAACAAGCAGTTCAGAGCTCCAGTATATGTGACACTGATTCACAGCTTTGCAACGCCTTAAATCTGTTGTTTTGGATGTCTTAAAAGATTGCAGTTTTGGAAAGTGTTTAGCATTTGAGGTTCTGTTTTAGGACAGTATTAGGAAATCTGACACTTTAAGCTTTCCTTGATACTTTTTTATGGCAAATATGAGCAATTGGGAATATCATCTGTGAAATAGACTTCTTAGATACTTGAAAATATTGAAGAAACAAGAACTTTTTATGGTTGCTGACTGTTTAATATGTGTTGGAGAAATGGAATCAAGGCTGATATAGCCTATTAACAGAAATAAATATAAATTAATGGTCAAGCAGAATTTCGTGGTGGATTTAATTGCAGTCATGAATAAAATCTGTTTTGCTTTGGGAGATTCTCTTTAAAGTTTTGTGAAAAGCTGAGAAATGAAGCATTGGAGCATGAATTATTCGAAAGCAATATCAGGCATATCTGAAGACATATCCTTGTGAATGGAAAATTTGAAAGGAGGTTAAATGTTTTTCAGTATTTAAATGCAAAATTTCAGGATGATCAAATGCCCATGTTTGAAGCTGTTGAACACATAAGGATGCCAGATTCATGAGGCTGCGACATCTGTTATTCATATAAGTTCTGTGTATGGATTCTGTGGGATGATTAACTGATTCTTCAAAAAAAAAATTGGTATGATAGGCCAATATTCACACAAAAAATATGTTCAGCTGCTCTGTACAAATGTGTAATGAGGAGGAAAAATCCCCACATAAAACTTGTCTCCAAAACTAGTTCTTGTGAAAGCCAGAACAAATGACATTGAATATAAATTTCAAGGAAACCTTTTAATTACAAGGCCACCTGACTTTTGCAGTATGTTGCTTTGGCTACACATAGGGCAGTGGTGACTTTTAAATTTAATTTTATTTTTTAATTTTACATACTCTATGTAAAACAGCTTTTCATGTGTACCTGTGAAAGTCCGACTTATTTCATTGTTTGGAATGCAGCCTATGGGATAATTTAAAATATCAGTGCTATTAGAAGAGATGGAGAGCTGGTGTTTTGTCCTT
This sequence comes from Dasyornis broadbenti, assembly GCA_013397935.1. Classification (NCBI taxonomy): domain Eukaryota; kingdom Metazoa; phylum Chordata; class Aves; order Passeriformes; family Dasyornithidae; genus Dasyornis; species Dasyornis broadbenti. The sequence goes on from VZRN01002232.1 coordinate 1,184,556, forward strand.
GGTCCCAAATTTGAGCTATTCCTGCACACCTTTGTACAGTTTGGTATTTAGAGCTTTTCCCATGGAGACAAAAAGGGTAGGTTTGTATATGGTGTTATGGCTTGATCATTGTTACTGTCACTGTATTAAATAAAGCCTTAAAAAGGCACAGGGAATGCCCAAACTGGGAGCTGGTCCCCCAAACTGACTATAGAGGACCGCTTTGAATTGCATGATGTAATTGTTGAGATAGCACAACTAAAAGGGATTGTTTTTAAACATACATACTTTCTGCTCCCTTTCAGAGTATTCAGGATTGTTTGAAGAGGTACCAAGAATAAAATTCAGCCACTGAAATTCTGTAACGTACACAATGCTAACAGAGAAAGAGAAGTCTACGCCCTCACTGGAAAATTTCTACGTGTTTACAAATAAAAAGTTTGGAAAATATTAGTAGATTAAATCTAGAGATCTAGAATTCAAACAGAGGATTCCTTGTGCTTAATACAATTCTAATATGATAAGAAAAAAGTTGACTTGCAAAATGGGAGGTCCACAGGCTTTTCCACTGCCTAATGCTTTCAGATATATCATAACTTCAGTGATTGGCAGGTAGCAATGTGCTGATGCAGGGAGTAACACCATCCCTGTTCTAAAAGTAAGAGGTATAGAAAAATAAAATTGCCAAGTATTAAATGTTTTATTGGAATATACAATAATTATTATGATGCTGATTCTGAGACAAGGTCAGATTGGTGACTCCACAATGAGTCAGATTATATATGAGCTTTTCAAAAGACTGAGAAATATCCAAAATAATGAAATAGTCAGTTTGCTGTATTAAGTTTTATGGGATGGGACCTGTATTTGCCAGGTCTAAAGCAGACCTGAAAGGGGCTTAATCCTTAAAACTTCCATATCCAACAGCAGTATCATTAAAGTCTATGGCAGAACACAGGCAGAACATCAAAGACTGCATGGTCATGTAGTGAACTGCCTCTATTGTAATAGAATAGCTGATACTGACCAGTGCCATGAGGGAAATGGCCAAAAATGGTTAAAATTATGTGCTTTAATGGTTTTGATTTTATAGTCCAACTAAAAAGTTATAACCTGATTTAATAAGGTTATTTTATACAATTTTTTGACTGTACTGATTACATAAGAATAACTCCCATGAGAGAATATTTGGAAGCAGGGGAAATATATACTGCTTGTGGTGTAGCCAATTAGAGTTTTTATTAGAAATGAATGAGTGTGCCAAATTTTGGACAGTGAATGATATTTCAGCTCACTTCTTAACTTTTAATGAGAGGTAAGTTCTATTAAATTGGGCCCACAGCTGAGGTCATAAGGAATAATTCCGACTTCTCCCATATGCAATTATGAGCAGTCACTCTTTCACGCAAAGTTCACCGATGATGCTCCATTTTGTACTCGTTTACATGCACTTGCATTTCCCTCCCCTCTGTTGTACGTAGAAAATCTAATTTAAATTGTTCTTTTTCAAACAGGGAGTTACAGTGTACTGCTGTCTAATATTTCAGATTTATCTCTTCCCCTGTGCAAATTATGGTTAATGTTAGCTTTTTATTATGAGCATTTTTTGGTTTTACTTCTCATTTCCTTCATCCCTGTTAGAGAGGTTTAGTCTGGGAGATGGAAGGGAAAGAAGTTGATAATTTTAATTAGTAGATGAGAAACATGTGAAAAACTGGTTAAGGAAATAGCAGAGTGAAGATTTAAAAAAAAAAAAACAAAACTTTTGGAGAAGAATGAAATACTGACCTTGTTCAGTACATTAGGTCTAAATGCCAAATCACTGATGTTCCCCATGTGATGCTTCTGGTTTAGCAAAACTTAGTTCAGAAACAGTGGGGAGGGTATTGGTTGACCTTGGGGGAAAAGTTATGAACTCCTGCATTTTGAGAAATGTCTGTGCAAATGTCTGTCATTGTTCCCCCCTGCTTTGTTTGTTTGTTTGAAAGTACATTCTCAGCTCCATGGGAATTATTTTCTGAATTAAACCGAACAGCAGAATTGAAAGTTGGCTTGGGAGACAACTTTCCTTAGTTGCCTGTTAATTTTGTTTTGACTAACAGGACCTCATGTGGTGGTGAGGAGTCCAAAAGTATCTAACACTGCAATTCCCATTTTGAGGATGTTATCTTCGTCCTTGCCTCACCTCATTCCAGGCTGGTTGTGGGAGGTTCTTTCCTGGCTTGGAGTTGGAGGACTTGTTATATCCTGCAGCTGGTAACTATGAACTCCTTCCTGACTGTGGTGTTCCATTAAGCTGACACCTTTTTCCAAGTTCTTGCTTTGTTATGCTTCCAGAAATAAGGATAACATTTGTGGAAGTTTGTAGAGCATGTGGAAGTGGAAGAAAGCAGAGGTTTATCATAGGTAGCCTCCTTCTTTTCTTAAACATAGTTTACATTAGCATGACCTCTGAAGGAGAAAGATGGGCTAGGGGCAAGGTGGTGGGCCTTGAGGTGTCTGAAAAGCTGGAGAGATACAGTAGGAAAGAAAGACAATAGAAAGTGAGCAGGAATAGCTGGAAGAAAATGTAATGGTGTAGGTTGGAGAAGAGACAGTCTAACATTAGAGGTAGAAATATGAGTAAAAAAAGAAAATTAATATCAGGTAATTATATGGGGTTATAATATAGTTCATCTAAATAGGAAAGAAAGGAAGGGAATTGAAAGAAGGGAGAATAAAACTGGAACAATGTTTTCAGGTTAGTGAATTTGATTGATGCATTTATGCTTTTTGCTGTTTCTCTGAGTTCTTTATCAAAGATTTTCGAGCAAGAACAGCTCATTATTTTGAGTGCTTTGATACACTGCCGTTGCTACAAGCTTTGGGCTCTATATTTATCAGTTTTTAAATATAATCTCTTGTTTGTGACAGAAACAAAAAATGAACATAAAAATAAGCAGACTCAAAAGAATGTAAGTGTGATTTGTTAAGAGATGTAACTGTAGGGGTTTATTTTTCCAGGTATTAATAGTGAGGCCAAAATAAAGCTAATTTTCCCTAGAAGCTGGTAACTTTAAGGTGTCTGATTATTCTCGTCCTCTGCTTTTTTGAACATAGAAAAGTTTGGTGGATAGTAGCCTGGACAAAGTCTTAGCTGTGACTCTTCCCAGCATCCTGCAGTTCTCTTTCTGTGTGCATAGTGTATCCTACTTCTTCAGTTAGGTAAAGAGGGGTGTTCTTGGACATTGGAAAAATAATTTCTTCTGTTATCATCTGCTGAATTGAGACTTGAGCTAAGGAGTTTTCTTCTCTGTGACAATTATCAAACAGTTTCTGAGTCATCACACATGTTAATTGGTTTGAACTCTAAAGTTTATTAAAATATTAATAAAATGAAGAGAAACTGTTATTTAGGATGCTAATTATGCTTCACAGGTGTGATCAGCAAAAAAAAAGTTTAATTCTAATCTCAGGGAGCAGCTATTTCAAACGCAAGAGTTTTGCAACTTCTCACAAAAATCGGTTACATGTCATTGCTTTCGATGAGTAGTACTCACATGTGTTTCTGCTAATTGAGACTCATTTTGGTCATCAAGTTTAGTTATTGCTGTAATGCTGAACTGATAGCTTGTGATTTTTTGGTAATGAGTCGATTAAGTTCTTGTGTGTTTCACTGTAGACAAAAGAATACAATTCTTCAGCGAAAGATTATGCAATTATATGCTCTGTCTTTGAAACTTCAGTCCATTATACTTGAAAATATTTTTCAGACTGGCAAATATTAAAACATGGCATGATAGCGTCAGCAGTGAGAGCAATTAAAGGGTGAAAATTGGAGGTATGAATCATTTCCAGCAATTTGAGGAAAATGTTCTTTAGTGTTGAAAATATTACACTGTGGTATAATTGCATAGAATGTTAAATGATGGATACTTTCTTGAAAATGCAAGTTTCCTGTCTTCAGGGTGGTGTGTCAAAACTTTCTGTCTGGCAAAAAATTACATTTTATAGTGATCAGGTGTTTGTTGTCCCTCTTTACCCCTTCATTTGGACTCTGCCTTCCCTTTTGATGGAGGATGGTGAGAGCTGTAGAAAAGCACATGTGCTGCATCAACTCAAATTTGCATCTGTTCCATTTCTCTAGGTATTGTCCAGCATTTGAAAAACAAACAAAACAAAAACCAGATACAATTAAATGTAATCCAGCTTCCTTTCAGTCTTTGATTTTCCACTATTAAGAGATTGCTTGCCATTTCCCACTGGATAGTTCCTTTTTTTTTTTGTGGACTTTTAACCAGTTTTGAATATGGATGTAATCTCACTGATTCTAAATGGAATATTTCATTTCTGTAGAGTAATTTCTGTAGATGCAACTGACAGGTGTTTCCCACTTCTCCGATTTTTCAGCTGGATAGGAAGTGTGAAGTGGGTTTCAAGTGAATGTTGGTGGAGGTTCTGTGGGAATCCCCATAAGCTCTCAGATGTTCTGTTGGTTAATAGCTGAAAATAAGAGAGGGAGTCTTGGTTTTACTCCTAAATTTATTTGACCTCTAATATGAAGTATTATCCTAATATTCTAATTAGAATTCTAATATGGTCATTCAGTGAATTTTTCATTTTACTTATGGTAAAAAAACCTAAGGCCTCCACTATTTAGTCAAGGTGAAAGTAAAATCTTACTATATTTAGAAGACCAGAAATAATATTACTGCAGGACTTGTGGGGATTCCTGGAATAAAATACATACCTGAGGCCTGTCGGATGAAAGAGAAGGTGAAAAGGGAGCATCAGGTTGTACAGGAGCCCACCATGAGTGCTCGGGGTGGGGGGTCTCCTCCCACTGGCTCTGTGCCAGCAGTGTGCCCATGAGTGCAGAGTAACCAGAGTCAGCAGTCTCCAGAAAAGGACAGAGTTCATTAAAAGGGTAGGAAAACAGAGGAGTTTGTCAGTAATGGGTTGAAACCAAGGTGTTTCATGTTTTGGGGAGGAAAACAGACTTTTGGAGTTCTGACGTTTTATAAAAGTGTTGTGTCATCTGCTGCTTTTCAGACTGACGTGTAAAATCTAGATGTAATTGCATGATGGATTTTTTTCCTTGACTATTTTCAGGTAATTTGGATGTTTTTACAAAATAGAAACTATTTTTATATTTAGATTTCTCTCTCACAAAAAATTGAGAGTTTTTGGCTGAGCTAGTGGTCTCACTTTTCCCCTATCTCAAATTTAACAAGTTTTTTTTTCCTTTTTTTCCTCTTTTCCTGGAAAAGAAGGAAAACATTGTATGAGCTGTAGAAGAGCATGCTGCTTACTCTTAGGACCCTTTATGTTTAACATGCAGCATATTTTACATTGTATCTGCCTTTTTTAGGACTAGTTCACTTATATTAAAATAAACACTGATAGCAAGCTGGCGTGAAAGACAAACATATAATGGTGATGAAAACCATTTAATGACTAGTAGAGAAACATATTTATTGAAAATAAAAACCATGTCTGAAGGCTCTAATGGTGACTTCTTGAAACACTACCATGTTGTGGTATTTGCAGTGCTGTATGTCCTGTACAGTAGATATTGTTTAAAATTGCTTGGGAACTGGAGCTTGCAATTGTGAGCTTGGAATGTCCTGCAGATAATTAAGTTGTGGTCAGGCCTACAAAAATAAAAAGTTCTCGAACTATGATTTTATAAACATGCTACAATAACATTTCTTTATATTTAACAGTTTCTTATAGAAAGCTGATACTCTCACAAGGCATTGACTAAAGGTAAAACATCAAGAAAGAAAAAATATTAAATTAAAACTTCACTTAGGATGTTGACAGTTGGCTTGTAATATTAAACAGATGTGTGTGTTCTTGGGATATTCTTCTTTCAGAACCTTGCTGCATACTAGTTTTCAAGTGACAGCTACAAATTTTTGATGAATTTAGAATTCTGCTTTCTTCAGTTGTCTTTGTTATATATTATTTTCCTTGGGTCTATTCGACTGGACTGTGTGATGCCAGCTGTTGTTTCTGATGTGATACTCAAGGGAAAGCGTTCCTTTGTGTAGGCTTAAATTGAGGCATTCTTCATTCAACTATATAGAAAAATTATTACATATATGCAAAGATTCTTGGGCGTGATACTACCTTTCTATGTGTAAGCATGGCATTTATTGGTTCTGGTTGCGGGTGTGGTAGGGCATAATTTGGCCTTTTTGGCTTCTAGTAAATACTGCACATATAAGCCAATACCAAAATAATGGAACTTAAGTTTTTATAAGATGTAAGTTTAATGAAACATAGAGGGAATTACCAATTAAAAGTAAAGTGTATAGCACTATTAAAATGATAAAATGTTGTGTCCAGTACTGATGTCAACCTTTTTCAGAAGTGTGGTGCTTGTGGTATGTTGCTTTACTGGGTTTTGGTTTGCTTTATTTCTTTAAAGAAAGAGCTACAAAAATGATCTAAAGTCTGAAAAATCTGCCTTGTAGTGAGAAATCCTTTAACCTTATTTTGTTACGACACATGATCACAAGAAAAAAGTCTCTGATTTCTTCATGGATCCCATGAAAGAAAAAAATAAGATACAGTGCTGCAAGTATTTGAGGTGTGATTCAGCTGATCCTTGTTTTGGTAGATTCTGCATCACTTGAAATATCTTAAGTCAAGTGCATGTATTTCAAAATACATACGGTACTTAATAAGTAATGCAGGAGTTAATGCATAAAGATGGCTCTGGAATTCCTTTTTACATATGGGACACTGCTTCATACCAAAGCAAGGAATTGGATACTGGTTTTCCAGATCTCAGACTACTGCTCCAGTGACCTGTGACTCAGATCAGTCTGACCTTGGACTATGCAAATGTATGAACGTTCTCTCTTCATTTTTAATAATAAATGAACTTAGAGGAAACAAATCATGCTAAAGTATTTCTAAAATAAAATAGCCATATTAGCCTTCACAGGATGCCTAGTCTACCACAGAAGTTGCTGTGAAGTAAGCAACCACTTTTTAATGTTTTTTTTTTTTTATTGTCAGATTTCTCCCTCACAGATTTCAGGGTATGAATGATGTACAAAGATGGTTAAATTATATATACATATATATATAATTTATTTATTTATTTATTTATTTTAGGACTGAAGGGATCCTTAACCAATGTGAGGTGATTGTTGATTAAATAGTGCGACATTGTTGTAGTCTGCATACTGATAAGAACTAGTTCTCTTCAATTTTTTTTAAAAGACTATGTCAAGACACAATGATGGAATATAATGTGAGTGAGACTAGCTTGTTGTAAGAATACACTTCATTTTTCTTGATTATGTTGTTTTCAGTTCCCAAAAATTTTAGCTCATTGCAGAATCCACAAAAGTATAAATGGGAAATACTTATGAGAGCTCAGATGTTGTGTCTTACGGTTTTGAATATGGTGTAAAGGACTGTACAGCAAATACAGGAAAATACTTACTAGGGATAGTGAAAATGTGAAAGAGAAGAAAAAGAAATGAGAGTTAATTAGATGGTCTAAAATGCGACATACTGTAACTTCTTATATTGTATTTATTTTCTTCCGTGTTATAGCGTATAGAATGTGTGGTGCTATGGCCTGGCTATTTCACTACTTTACCATTTCTTCACAATTTATTGTCTAAAAAATTACAGTAGTTCCAGGAATAGTTTGTGGGTTCCCCCAATACACTTGAACTACTTCTTATAGTTTTATTTTTTAGGGAAAATAAGGCATGTGTATTTTTTGAAGGAAGCTTTTTTGTTGCTTGCAATGAAGGAGAAGAAACCTTTTCTATATAGCTCTTAAGTAAAGATTGAGACTTACTGTATCAAGCATATGCAGCTCAAGTAAATTCTAATACGAGTATCATTTCAATTTTAAAGAAACACATTAAAAAGCATCCATTAGAAATGCGGGGAAAGGAAGATAATGCAGATATTAATGGATTTTATCTTTTAAGTAAAATTGCATACTTCTTTCAAAGACCACTTTTGTTTGTTTATACATGGTTGCTACTGATGCTCTTATGTTTAAAAAGCAACTACTATTGCAAAAATCTATAGTCTGCTTCCAGGCATTTTATAGATTGAACTGTTTTGAACAACCTAATTTGTATCAATCAGTTCTTAAAATGCAGTGGAAGCAGTTTCTTTTTTTGGTGAGACTTGTAAATTGTGGTGGGAATTCTGTGCAGCCTGATGGTGATATTCTGTCTGAGCAGGCGTACAAATAATTCTGTTATTAGAATGTGTCTTTCTGCTGGGACTTCATTGTGGTTGGTTCTGCCTTCAGGTTTTGTCCCTTTTGTGGAGGACTTTGTAATAATATGAAGAAAATATTAATCATGGAAATTACATGAGATAACATGTTTTTTCATTAGCCCACCTGGAGACAGAGGGAGATTATATTAGCATAGTTCCAATTATCCTTACTACCGGTGCTTGAATACTAAGGTTCTGGCAGAACAACTCTGTAGATGTCTAGATATAGATCCTACAAGGATAACTTAATTTGACTGAGACTGTTGCCAGGGAGATATTGTTGTTGATTAAACACAAATGTATATTGTAATGAAAAAATACTTTCCTATTGGAATTTTATAAGCAAGAGGATTGTTGTAATACAACTAAACTGAAAGTCTTGAATAATAAGTTGTTTGGAATTAAGTTTCCTACCTCTTTTAAGACTACGAACTGAACTATTACATTGCCTTCTGATTGCATGGTGTGTTTTCTGCTTTAAATGGCTATTATGGTAGCTCTGAGACTCCCTAACTGAGAGCAGAGCTAGATTCCCTTTGCAGAGCGTTTGAACTGTTAACTAAGCAAGACATTGAACGATGCAAGATGAAATCCTGGTTGTACTGAAACAGGCTGCAGAGTTATGGTTGATTTAATTGAAGAAAATAATTTACAAAAAATTCTTAGCAGACTGGAAGTTTAATGCTCACTTATTGTTTGTTCCACCTTTTGAGTGAGAGGGAGGATGAAGGCTCAAATAAGAGATTATGGAAAGAGAAGTCTTCTCCAGTGTTCTTTAGGATTTTTTATTAAGACACATTTTTCATTTTTTGTTTTGCAATAAGTGAACTGATTTAGTTGAGACTATTCAAATGTTGTTCACTTGGGTCCTGAGAGAGCATTTCCCAAATGGGAAGGCATTATGAGTAGGAATATTTCTAATTTGTGTTACTTATTTGTATTTTCAAAGATATGCTGTATCCTAAACCAAAATAATTCTGAAAATATTTATGCATAACAGTTGTTGGGTAAAACTTTCAATTTTTTGAAAAAATGCAGTTTTGAAACTCTCTCTGAGTTGTAGCAATTAACCTACATGCACATTTATAATTCTAGAAAATGGACAGCATATTACATTCAAAGGCTGGATCTGATAGACTCAAATTGCTTAAAACATCAGTTATTGAAGATGTCCCCCTGGGACTTTGAGAAACTATTTAACAGATGAAAGTACATTTTGAAAAGTTTGACCTTACAGGCAATCATAAAATGAATCAAAACAGTTCTTTCCTCCCCCAAAATGTACAGAGCCCATCTGTATCTAATCCAGTAATTATAGACTGAGTTCAATTACCTTTTCAAACTTGTAGCAGACTGGAGACTAGGCAGTGAACAAACATAGGGTTTTGTCTAGACCTCAATTGACCACAGTCTAAAACTTGAATTTATATCTAATTTTATTTTTAGTGTCGTTTGATAGTTTTTAAAGGATTTATTTTGCTACCTAGTTGCTAGATCATGAAGGTTTTTATTTGTTGACTTAATGTTTATGGCAACATTTTTTTATTCCAGTGAAGTTAATAAAATGGCACCAAGTCCTAAAAGTTTGCCGTATAAATAATTTTAAATTTTAAAAAAGTGGATTTAGCTGGTCTTTTGAATCTTTAATATTGCTACAATGAAATTATGAAAGAATCTGAACAAAATGATGTAATTTAATGTCTGTGCTCATATTCATGTATTTAATATTCAGAATAAAACACCCTCTTTTGATGTCCTTTGCTCTTTTAGAAAAATAAACCCTATATGACTGCAATATTACCAGTAGTTAATACAGATTAGAAACTATGCTGAAAATAGATTTTAAACTATTTTATTAATTCCATTTAAAGCAAGCAAACTATCCATTCAGCCATACAGACAGTGTTAAAGAATACATATACAGCCACAAATCATAGCAGTTAGTGTAAGTTATCACTTTGACCACCAAGTTGAAGCCCAGGCATCTTTTGATATTCTCCCACAAGCAGAACAAACCACATAATATACATCTTGAAGAGAGGAATCTCATCATTCACTGTCTGATATAACATTTCCAACATGGTGTAGTTACTTCTTATACGACAGCTAGGAGCAGCCTTCTCTCACCACGTGTTCTTTGCTACAATGCTGTGTGGTTTGCAGAAACCAGCACAGTGCACAGGACTTGGCTTGTTGCAGCAGTACATTTCCTATCTCTTGGGTGGAGGAGCAATGACTAAGGACAGAATAAATACTTTATTTTTAACTTTTAATTGTGCAGTGTGCTGTTGATGGAATGGTGTTTGTTGGCAAGTGAAGGCTATGATAATTAGTGTGTTTAGTTTAACTTACTTATTCTTAATAGTAATCAGTATTTTGTAGCAGTTGCTGTAATTAGTTAAGAATGTGGTTCATGATGACTTCCAAGTCAACACGGATTTGATGAATAAGGCACACTGTTCCAATGTGTAGTAAATTTGACATGACAAGCAGGAGTCTTTTGATGTTTAATTGGCTTTCCTTGTAACACTTGAAGAAAAAAATTATCTAATGAATGTTGCATTGACTGTAAAGCTGAAACCCAAGAGATTGTATGGAATGTATTTTGTCTCCATATTTTTTAAGCATGGGAAAAGTTCTCTAATATTTGTCTTTTGGGGGTTTTATTGGGTGGGTGGTGTTTGGTTGGTTGGTTTGTTTGGTTTCTTAGTATATAGTAGTTTGCTGGATGAATGATACTGTTCTGAAGAGGTAATATGAAAATGTATAAAATTAGTTTCATAATAATTTAAAAGCAAATTTAGTAATAGTATATTACTAGGAAATGTAGTAGTATATAACAGTCTGGTTTGTTGTTTTGGTTTTTTTTTTTTTTCAAAAAGGAAGTACTGTTGTGCACACAGAAGTCAGGAAATCCAATTTGCAGTTTCAGTCCTTCATCAAAATCCTATTTACAAAAGCATTGGGAAGTCCTTTTTTTCTCCCTGACTTAACTCCACATCAGGAGCCAAGAAGGCCTTTCAGCTGTTACTAATAGCAATGTCATCATCTGTTCTACAGTCATATTTGTATTAACGTTTATGCTGCCATAGAATGTACCACCAGACTTTGCAATGGAAAGTAGGGATGGTTGATGTAAGTTTCTGAATTTTTAATAATTCTATGTTACAGCTTCACAGGAAAAAGCTGCTATGACCAGGATGCGGAATCTATTTCTTGTGCCCTATTCCATTTTACAGGGCTTCAGTATTGCACAGAACTTCAGAACTGAAAGCATTTTAGACCAACAGCTGAAATGAATATGTTCTGAGAGTAAACTGAGGCAGTACCTGTAGTCTGTAGGTTACCTGAAATGAGAAGTCTAGATTTAGCACTGTGTTTATTCTGATCTGGATAATTTTAATTCTAAGGGCTAGTGACACTACTGACCCCAAATTCTAAGGCTACTAACAGTAACTTAAGAATAATGCTGGCTACAATAGACAAAAGTTGTGTTACAGGGAAAATGACTGTTTCGTAGTCTCTCTTAAGGTTCTTCATAACCACATCAAATGTTTTTCCCAAGTGAAGGGTTGATTGGTTCAGTTCCACCTCTTTGCTCATTAGAAAAAGGTCTTTCTTTTGTGAATGTCTCAAGAAACTGCTGTTTGTTAATTTTCAGTTGCATTCTCACACTGCCTAATAGGTTTTATGTGTGTATATTGCATACACTGTATTCGTAGTGTAAGATAAAACAGTCAGTATTAAAAAAACAACTGTGTTTTCAGTGTAATGGAAAGAGACATTTTAAAAGTGAAAGCATTTGTCCTTTGTGCTTCAGTGGATATTTGTGTGTTGTCTGTTTTCAAACCAGATTGCTTGAGTCAGCTCCTATTATTGTATGTGTCCACTGCTTCAGAGCAGGCGCTCCAAACCCGGCAGAGAGCATGCATCTTTTAGCTGCCTCTGTTCAAGAAAATGCATTTAATTTCCATTGTAAGATCATTCTTTAATCTAAAGGGAATATTAACTATATTATAATCCCTGGAATTGACTTCGGAAAAAAAAATGAGGAAAAAACTTCTTTTGGAGTCACCCCATTTTCTCCTGTTTCACTTATTTAAAAAGTGTAACTTTCTTTTGCCTTCATTTGTTCCTTCCAACTCTTACATTTTTGATGTGTGCTTTTCTTTCTACTTCTGTGTGTTGTATTTTGTCATAGGTTTCTGTTGAAATCTGTCACAATTTTATTGTCACTCATTTCTTATTGTTGGTATTTTCTTCTTTTTCACTCCATTTGATTCCTTTGTTACTATATTTATTTCCTTATTTTTGGCCGATTTTCTATACATTACAGAATTAGTAAACACTTGTTTATTTAAGAAGTAAGAAACTGTTAACTACGAGAAGGTTAATTTGGTTACCCATAAATATATAATCAGTTATTTCACTTTCTGCAGCAGAATAGAGGCTTGTTCCTCTTGTTGCTATCTGAATTGTTGTATAAGACAAAGGAATTCAAAGTGCGGTCTGTGTGAAGCTTAATCTTTGTAAATAATTTTTCCTTGTCTTTTTCTCCTGTCTTGTCCATCTCTTGCTTTTTGTACTTTTTCCTTTTCTTGACTCCATTTGTGTCATTAATCAATATTAAAAATGGCTACTAATTAAGCAGTAAAAAGATGCATGCAGTCATAAAACCTATGCTTTTTAAAAATTTTCTGAAGTGCAAATTCCTCAAATAATTTTGAATAAAAGAAAAATCATGGTGAGTTACTTAAGCTATGTAAGAAGCCACAATACAGCTAATTTGATACAGTGCAATGAGACAGAACGAAACAAAGTTATGTGAGTAAAACTTTCTGTTTAGACAATGGGGTTTATTTTCCTTTTCTTCATTTTTCTATCCTTACTCATTTTTGTCTCTTCCATGCTTATTGATGCTGTAGTCAGACAGACACTTGAGTTGTTTATGAGGGAGCAATGTTTGAATTGCTCTGTAGGGGACAGAACATTCAGGGCAAAAAAAATAATCTTCAAACTGGTTTAGATATCCTGACTTTTAAGTATCTACACCACTGCTATACAGTATGCTCAACAATATGTTTTTCCATTGATACGACGTTAGAGCTGCAGACATTTGAAATTGTTGTGTGTTTCTGTGGGGAAAAATTGCAATTTTGGAATGCTCTGAATCTAATGCTGATGTGCCAAGGAGTAGAACATCCTTTTAAAACATGAGGCCAGGTTAACCCTCTCCTTGATGGCATGCAGTGTTTTATTTAGGCTATTTTGAACACTTTCAAGGAGAATATTTTACATCCTAAGAGAGATAATAATTGATTTGGGGATTGTTTCTTTCCCCATTAAGTATGGCGTTTGGGTTTTTTGGTTTTGTTTTATTACCCTAAATAAGTGTCCCATTCTTCCAATACATGCTAGCTCTTGTATCTCTATCTGTCCGTCATTTGCACGGAAATTATAATTAATGCTTTAGCTCGGGTGTACCTTACCTTTCATGGTTTTTTCACTCTTTCACCGCAGACCGTTCCTTTCTGCTTCTGTTTTTATTGCCTCTTCCATCGTCAGTTCTTCCCTTCCTTCACTTTTCAATGTTTTCCTTATTTTTTCACCCCTGTGCCACAATGAGTTTTACCAGCTCCTGTTCCATCTCTTCATACAGTCAGATATCTGCTTGACATTTACCACTTAATCTTGACCAGTCTCTGTATGGTAAATTCTCTTGCCAGTATTAAGTTTTTGTGTTCTAATTGTAATTCATAGCCTTAACATTTTAATCTCAAAGTTGCTAGAGAGGTAGCTCCTCGGCAGGGAGGTACTTCATGTTTACCTTTCTCTCTTCCTAAGTTCATGCCAGTGCATGAGCAGAGTGTGAAATACTGATTAAATGTATTTCAGTAATTCTGACTTATCTGTAATGCAGAGCAGAACTGTGGAGCAGTGGTGTGACATTTGTTAGATAAGGTGTTTGTAACCCAAATAGAAATTGGAAAATGTGGTATCACTTTTGTCCTTGACATGAGACTGTTCACTAATTCATGGAAGAGCTGTGAAACATTGTGGCAAATTGCAGTAGCATTTTACTCTAACCTTGAGTGAAAATTGTACATGAACCAGTATCCATTTTACAAGCGATACTTCAGTTTCTCTGTATGCTTGTCTGCTGAAACACAAGTATTTTCCATCCAGTTGTTCTGTTATTTCCCCACACAATGCCATCGCTTTTAGCTACTGCAGCCCAACCTGGGTGATCTTGTTGTTACGGCAAAAGACACAGAGGTAACATTGATTTCTTTACTGTGTACGGGAGTTGGTGATACAGTGAAACTGCTTGATAAACACTGATTATTAAGACAAAGTATCTTAGTAACTCCTACGGCTTAATGTGTAAATTCCTGGGCAGTTTTAACGTGTTTACTTGTCGACATGGTGGTGTTTTAGTCACTTGATGGTGCCTTCTTGCCCTGCATGCTACAGCAATGGCCATATGTAGTTCTGCAGAAAGTTGTGAAAGGAAGGTCTCTATGAAAATTGTAGCATCTCTGAAATGTGTGTGCCGCGAACTGTTGAAAGACTGTGATGTTGCCTATAAAATAAAAAAATCAGATGAAGGGAAGTAGTCCCTCTTTTATTCTCTCTAGCAGAGTGTTTCAAGTAAAATAAGAACTCAAATTCATTTTGCAAAAAAAGTGTTTTAATATATTTTTGTTTTCTGAAGCTATCAGAGTTTATAGAGTAAGCACAATCTCTTTCCTTGCACTGGTGGTTATTGTGGTCTTATCTCAGGGTACTTAGGTGCTGGATAGCTGATGCAGCTCTCACTGCAAAGTGCTTGTGAACGGGAATCCATCGATAAATATATGTCAGTGCCTGTTCCACCATCTTGTTTCCTAAGATTGTCTCACAGCTGACTGGGTACTTAGTAATTTCAGAATGGATACCATGTTCCTTTTGTGAGCGTCCATGAGGATCATGCTATAGTTCATGGTCCTCTCTTCTTGGAGGCCATTTGGAGTTGACTGCTGACCAGAACCTCAGACGTAATACAGCAGTATACAGTGGTGGTATATGTCAGTGTAGATGCCATTTCATTTTATTTCAGACAACTCTTTTGTTTCCTTTTCTTGTGTGTCTTAGACTTTTTTCGTTTGTTTCTGTTTCTCTTCCTATTTATGCACTGTGTGTTTTCTTTTCTGTGGATGCATACCATCAAAAAGCCACCTACTATGTGAAGTTGTGGGTTCCTATGACTTTGAGACTTTCTAGAGATAGATAAAATGCTTTCAGAAATTAGTAATATGTTGCAGGGAGAGGTAGCCAATTACAGGATAGAGGTGAGTTAATTAGGAGACAGGAACAGACTGTTGTATTTTGAGGTGTCTTGCATAGTCTTGCAAAGTTCACTTCCGTTGGTCTCTTCTTTTGCATTGGTACTGCAAGCCACACTGTATTATGCCTGTGTGAGCCTTGTTTGGCTGAGTCTCTTAGATGGTGCTCTCCTACAGACTGAGTTAAATGGAGGAGACCTGAAGCTCGTATTTCTTGAGGTCTTCAGAGTTTGTACTCCATGTTATGAACAGTTACTCTCTTACTAGAAACTTTTAGCTTTTAAGCAGCCTAATTTTCTTTCTCTTGTTCAGTAATGTATTTATCATTGTATAATAGACAGAATAATTGAGTTCACAGTTTAGTTGTAAATAAGGTAGAACTTCATTATTTGTTTTTATTATTTTTCTGATAAGGTTTGATTATTTCCTATTGATACGGTCAAGGAAGGCTTAGATGGTGGCCTTATATTTGGCAACGTAACAACTAAAAATGCCACAGAATAGTTTATTATAAAACATACAGGAATTAGAGAAATTATCTGTTAAATTGTAATTTTTGGATAAAGTTCTCATCTACTGTATACTTCAGTATTTTTCACAAGTTCTGTAAAATTTTTGTAGCTATTACAGATGTTCCCACAGGAAAGTATTTCAGTCTTTTGTGATATGAAACTTTTTCTAGGTTTCGGGCTATGTTTTTTGTTTTGATGTTACATTGTGAAGCGTATCAGTGTTTCCTCATGTGAACTTCAAGTCCTTTTCCTTGCTTTTTGAAAATACAGCAACTGCTGTTGCTCTTTTAACTCTTACTTAACTGACCTGTAAATACTTAATTAGTTTAACCTTGAAGTTCTTTATGTAGTATGATTGTTGTTGAGGACCAGCATGTTGGAATGTTTCAGGCAAACTTGCTAATACCTGTAAATAGTCTATAGGAAGCACTATTTCTGAACTTTTTTTTAGCCATGCTGATGCACAAAATGCTTTCCAGTTTCTGCATTTTTATTCTTCTCTGTTATTCCCAAACTTTTTATATGAGAATCTCATAAAAATTTTTGTGCTGTGTTCCTGTTGGCCTCGCAATGTCAAAGCAATTTCTCATGATCGCTCTTATCATTAAAAATGTTTCATATATTTAATTTTAACTTTTGAAATCTGAAAATCCTTAACTTCCTTTTTTTAGTATTGGCATTTATATCAGTAAAATTAAAACTCAGAAATCTGAATGCTTTGCTCAAATTGGTTAATTGAGTGTGATTAAGTTGTAAGAAGTAGCCCATCAAGTAAAATCTTACAATTGCATACAAAGCTGTCTGTTGAATTAAAAAAAACCCCAAAAACAGAAACCCAACTTTCATTTGCAATAGTACTGTTCTGATTTTCATTAAATAAATTATGTTTTACTCTATTTTGTTTAAACTCTAGATTAATTTCTATGGTTACAGCGGATATAAATCTCTAGATTGCCTTTAAAAGGGATTGTTTATTCAAAACAGGACTGACAGTCTCTCCTCAAGAGAAACTATTACTTAATTTTATTTTTCTAAGTTTAAATGCTTAAAAAATATTTATAATGATACCCCAAAGGCATCATAAAAATGTAAAAATAATTACACTCTAAAATTACCAAAATTACAGGAAGTGGACATTTAAAAAAATCTTACTGAGATTCATGGCTGAGAAAAAATGAGAAAGGAAAAGTGCCTTACTTCACAACTTGAAATCTTGTCAGAGATTTCTGCTTTCAGTGATTAAAAATACACTTTTGAATTGTCAGTATTACTCAGGTGTGAGAGAATAGCATTGATTTCCCTTTTAATTACAGCTAAAACTTCCTCTGCACAAATTCTGCAAGCACATTCAGCATTTAAAATAAATTTTTATGTGATTTTTTTTCAGGTAGAAATTGTTCTCCCCATGATGGGGGCATTTTTTTTTCATAGGCAAAACAGCTGGCAAATACTCCTAGGTAAATGAAAACCACCGTGAATTGCATTTTGTGATGAGGAAATCCTGGGGTCCAGAGATACTTTTTTTGAACACTTCATACATTACCTTGGGAATGTAGTGGTCATTTGGTAGTTAATGGAAATATGGAAAGGCAATGTGCTCTAAAGGAAGAGATTCTTCTCTTGAACTTTAGTCATGTCAGAAGATTCTTGAATGGGGACAAAATAAAGTGTCTTTGTTCTGTGATGCTTTTAGTCCCACTTTTGCTCTGATAAACTTCTAGCCCTTGCTGTAGAGTTGAGAACCTGTCATCATTTGCCGCGATAACCATTTTATAAGACACTCATATTTCTCAGAAAGGGACAGGATATAGTGAATTGGATAATATTATAAGGCTGGATTTCAGACTGACTGTTAGTAGTCGTGTCTAGTTCAAGAATTATTAAAAGTATTATCCTTGTTGGTTTTTTCTTTTTTTTTTTTTTTTCCCTACTATATTTTTCCTCACCTCAGTTTGCTATTAGGCCAGTGGAGAAGAATTATTTTCCCCAGGGATGGAGGAGGTATTTTTTGGAATGGTTCTATTTCCTAGGTGCCCTAATAAAGGAGCAGTGGCTTGCCCAGAAAAGGCAGTGAAGCAGAGCATTTGAAGTGGGGCTGAGGAGGAGATGTGTGTGCCTGATGGAGAAGCTCTGTCTGGGTTTTGTGAGGATGTGAGAAGCCTCTATCAGTGCGTCACTCCGCATCAGCTGTGGAAGGGCTTACGGTGACCAGGGCCCAGGAAGTTCCTGCCATTTAGGGCAGAGGATCCAGCTCTTGGGGTTTCCTGTTACGTGAGAAGAGGGAGCAGAAAGGGCTTTGTCTTAATTTTTGTGGTGATAGCATAAAGCACTTAGATTAAAATCTTAATGTGTACAGAATTGGATTATTTCCAGTATATTTATGTATTGCTTTTCTGCCTGATCTATACATGTTCTTTACATAAGGATTCATAAACATCTCATTTCTGGGTGTTTGCTTGTTGTTTCAGTGGGGGAGAAACTTATTAATGCTAGAGCATAAATAGAGCATAAATACTAGCGCAACCTGTAAAGTAATGTTCAGCCTATATAATACAAATTAAGATGTTGAAACATAATAGAAGTATTTTTGCACTAAGAACATTATTGAACCAGTGATGAAAATCCAGGAAAATACATGCTCCTCTGAATAGTATTTGACGAGAATTGTAGGATTTTGGGACAGAGTAGGTGTTGTGTCAGTTCATTCTCTTTATCAGTGTATGGGTATGAATGTAAATATACCAAAAATGTAGAACTCTGGGTGGGAAGGACCTGGCAGAGGAATGAGGGACTGCAGAGCGTGAGGGCGGCTCAGCTCTGGCCACGGCTTCAGGGAGTGCAGCAGCGGCGGCGCAGCTCCTGCCACAGGCTCAGCCCTGTGATGGATTACGCTGAAGCAGATTCAGCTTAGTGCCAAAGTGAAGCACACGCACATGGAGCTCTCTGAATTGCACTGCACAAGCTTCTCAGAAAATCAAAAGATTTCATAATAATGGTTGCAAGGGGTAACCATTTACTACTGAGTATCTGTTAAATGAGACTGGAAAGCTGTCTTTATATCATAAAACATCTTTGATTCAAGAAACATCATACTAAAATAAGCTCAGACTGTGAGAACAAGGGATGAGGAAAATATCTCTTACAGAAGGACACAAGCAACATTGAATGCAGTTACTGAAAGGTTGTAAATGGAGCATTTTGAACAACCATGGTAAAGGCCAATTATTGCAAGTATGTATTTTGACCAATTTCCTTGTATCTCTCAACCAAAATATTCCCCACAATTGTTGTGGGGTATATATTTTAGTCAATGAGGTTTAGATGATTGTGTAAAAATATAAATGTTAAAGAAAGTTATGATTAGAGTTTGACAATAAACAAGAAGAAGGGAAATAGTAAGTTTTATTGAAATCAGATGTTGTGGTTTTGTTTTTTTTTAATTGAAAATATTTGTTGTCACTGAGAATAAATGAAAACTAGTTACTAAAACCATTTAGCATGATGTTACATTGTAGGAAGCTTACTGTTAATTTTTCCAGGTCATCTCATGTTCCTATCCACTCTCTACAGACCATTTTTAGAATATTTAGACGTATTTCTGTATATGATGGTATCAAACCAGTCTGTTCCCACAAGACCTAAGAAAACAGTGACAAAATTAACGCAGACCGCTATCTTAAAGTGTGTGTGTATTGCATTGTTCTGGTTCAGTATTTGTATGTAATTATCCTAAAAAATAAGACCTTTTCCCCTTCTGTTTACAAATGCCAGAAGTGCAAAGCATTAAAAACAGTTTTACGAATATACAATATATTTTAGGATAATTTAAAAAAAAAAAAAAATAAAAAAAATCAGTGACTTCAGAGTAATTTTTCTATATAGTTAGAGTTTTCTGTCAATACTAAACACATCTATAAAACATTCATTAACATTATCCCCAAATAACACTCCAGTGAAAATATTGGGTACTTTCAGTCTCAGTGGGGAACTGGAGTTTTCGAGCACTTGGATCTTAATTTTGCTTCACTCTTATTAGAGGAGTCTTGAATGAAAAATGTTTGCAGTTGTGTCACAAAATTGAAGAATAAGTTTTTCATTATATATTTGACTGAATCTTACAGCAACTCTGGATTATTTTTATGGAAAGCATAGTAAGATGAAATGTGAGGTTTTTAGGCTGATAGTGAGTTATTTACTACCAAATTTTCCATTTTGTATAATTAACAATGAATAAAAAATAAAAATAACCAAATGCAACTCTAAAGTGCACTTTAGAGGCAAAGTATTTCAATGTAAACTGGCAGTAGCATAAATCAATGAGACAATTTTTGTACCGCAGGCAGTATATATAAAAATATGTTAAGTAAAGCAAGAACCAAAAAGAAAAAAAAAAAATAGTTTAGAGCCAACTGGGTTGGTTTTTTTAGTTTTAATGTACAAGACAGTGCTTTTTTCCTTTTTGACAGTTTGATATTAAGCAAAATGAAGTGTTTTCTACTCCAGACGAGGTGTCAGGAAATTGACTTTGCTCCTTACTGCAGTTTAAAGGTTTCTTAATCAGTTTGTTAATGTGCACCAAATACTGACTGTGGTATTCTGCAGACAGATTTTACCTACCAATATTCGACAATGGCTAATGAAATCTTCTGCAAAGATTCCTTAAAATTTTGCTTTAATTTTATATTTAAAAGTATTATTTTTAATTAGAAAAATACTGATAATATTAAACATTTTTAAAAAAATATTTTAAAAATTTTGTACCATCTTTACCTTGAAGTTTCAAGTAGCCTCAGTCTTCCTTTACATAGCTTTTAGTTCAATTAACTCAGTTTTGAATATTCTTATCCCATGTACCACACATTTTATTAACATGACCACCCCATCCTTGGTTAATTCCTTAAAATTAAGGAATGCGAGGCTACTAATAAACTGCAATAAAGCATGTTTCCCTGTCTGTTACTACTCCTGTAACATATATGCTGATGTAAAGCAGAAACTGAACAAAGTCACAATTTTCCTGAGATTAGAGGTAGCCAGGCTGGCTGTCTCCTCGCCTCCTGCTCCCCACTTCCAGCTCCGGGCCACCCCCATGCCACAGTTTAGATATTATTTGCTCTTTTGGGTCTCAGATTACGAGAGCAATTGATCTGCGTGACCTGTTTTAGAAACTTTCACGTTTGCTGGGGAAACCTAAACCAAATGTATCCCCTCAAGAGACAAATCAGTTGCAAACTGGCTGGTTGACGTGTGGAGGCAGCCAGTGTGTCCCTGCCGTCAATCCCGGGGACACAGCTCCACCTCATGGCTCGTTGGGAACTCACCAGCAAATCCTTTAAAGAACAATCTTCACACGATTCAATTCAGAGTTTCGGCTCCTGATTCGAACTTTGGTTTAATTTAATTGGTTTAATCTCCGTTGCATGTCACTGAACCAGCGAAGTATATAATTTAATCTTTTGAAGGTTCCAGTACGTGAAATGGAGAATCCAAGTAAGAGTATTTTAAAAACAAAATCTTGTCAGTTCTTAGCAACATCCAGCAAGAGTTGTGTTGATTCAATGGGCTGACCGTGCTTAAAATACAACACAGAAGGAAGCCGTGTGGGACCTGGCCTTTCCTGTGTTGTATTTTAAAAAAGTTCATTAATCAAAGGTAGTTTGTACTGGAAAAGTTCTCTATAGGAGTAATTTCTGCATCAAAACTTTTCTAACTAGTTTTCAACTGTAATAGTTTAGGTAAGAGCCAAAGCTCTTAATTTTAAAATTTATTGAATATATATTGTGCTTCCATTTATAGTATCTATTCTGTTTAGGTTGTATTCCAGATTTCTGAAAACATCTTCGTTACATGCATTAACCATGGAAAATTTCCTTTTTTTTTATTTTTAATTTTTTGTTGACGTGGTTTAAACATTGTAAAATCAAGTTTATATTCTTAAACCAATTACTGTATATCCTCCTAGTACTGCGACTGTACTTCTTTTGGTCAGAAATATGCAGTTCCTGTTCATCAGCTGATGTGTTACTGAAATTCTGAATTTCTCTTGAAATAGGCAGTGGGTATGTTCAGCTTGACTATATGGAATTGAAAACGTGATAGGTGTCTAGATATTAATATTACAATGATCTTGAATTTTCTGCTTTTTGTGAAGGGGCTTATAGAATATGATCACCTTTTCATGAATCTATGGATGGAATCTATTTAGGTAAGACATTGGAGATAATGTTTTTCAAGCATATTGAAAAATCAAATGTAAAATTTTGTTTAAGTTTTTTCCCCAGTTTTTAGGGTTAATAAGGCACTGTAGTCAGCAGTGCTTGTTAATGCTGCTGAATCAACAGTAAATACCATGTCTCTCACAACTTTTACAAAAGCCTTCCTATTATGTTTTGGTTTGAAGTAATTTTTAAAGTTTCCTTTAACAAAGTGCATCTTTAAAAATATTCAGAGTGCCAATACAGCGCGAAGTGTAACAGTCAATTTTATATGGTAGGAAATAGTTGTGTATTGTTCTGATGGAAGAGAAAATTTGATAAAACGCTATATTTGTTCAATGAAAATGACTATTCAGCACGGTTGAATTCTCCCTACAATATGTCACGGGAACCTACTTCAATCATTTTAATCGTAAACAATGCTGCTGCTTCTTGCAGTGGGTTAAACGCATGCAAATTGGAACCTACTGTTTCATGAGTGATCAATTCTTTGTTGGGAGTGGAAAGAAATGCTGTATGTATTGCTAAGAGACTGATGGAAGTATAGTCAGCGTCTTCATTTTAAAGTCTGTGCGTCTCATCAAGATGCTGCTTTGGAGGCAATGCTTTCCTGTTTCTCATCTTTTTAAATAACATAGCCTGGTCTGAAATCATTAGAAAAATCTCTAAACAGAGGAACATCTACCATTTCTAGTGCAGGCCCCAAGTATAAATAGAGCTGTGCATGCCACCTGTGGTAGCAGATGGCAGCCATTCACAGCTTCCTTTTGTGTTGGACCTGCATTAGATGCAATAGTTGCTTTTATGTTTTAATAAGAGTTGTTTTAAAAATCTGTAGTGGCAACAAAACACAGATCTGTGTATTAAAGAGATAGTTTACAGTGAGGACCAAGTGCAAACTGGAACATAAAGTAACTTTTAAAAGACGTTACGTTACAGGCTTTAATGTGAATTTATAGTGTTTTCCACTTGCACAATGTTGATGCTTTTGTTGCCACGCAGTGGCAAACTGCTGCTGCTTCACTGTAGAGAAACAATTCAGTTTTCATGATCAGAAGTACATTTGGGAGTTTTTAAATAACACCTGGAGTCTCCAGATTCAGTACCTGAGCTTAGGAGGTTTTGTTGAATTTCTTAAGTTGTAATTAAATATACCTTATCCATTCCTGGCAGGATGCATCCGTAGGAAGTTCTCTACTGGTGCTATTCAGCTCCTGCCCTCTCTTGTGCTGACACAGGTATTTGTTGAACTGAAATGAAAGAAACCAATTCTTTTCAGAAGAATTATTGGAAAAAGAGGTAATTTTAGTGTTTTGGGGTGTGGTATTAACCCTCAAGGGTGCGCCAGTGGGAATGGGAAGAGGAGAGCCTGGAGTTTCCTAAGTGATCTTCATTGTCAGAAGGAACATAACCCTCCATATTCTGGTAGTGAACAGAAGCTCAAGAAGATGCTGTTGCTATAATGATATAGCTGGTGTGCACAATATTATGTGGAAAGGTATTTTATTCCCCTGATTCTCCTAGAAACATCAGTTATCTGGAAATTCAGCAGTGTTCTTCCCTGTAAGATAAGTTTAGTCTTAATGTAGTGCAAGAGTGCTGCATCTACAAAGAGCCTTTCTCTAAGCCATCCTATCCCTNAGAAGGAAATAATTTCTTTGTTTCAGGGTTGAAGGAAAGGCTTATTTCTGTGCTCCAGACTTTCAGAATAAAAGTGAATTTCCAGATGCAAAGAATGAGAACCATGACAAGAGGCCAATACTCAGATGTGTTTGTGCTTCTCCAAATTGCTTTCATTTATCCTTTTGACACCTGTGTCAACTGGTGGTATAAATGTTTTGAAAACAGGCATGTAGAGCAAATTGGAAGTTGCAGTTATGATGGATGGGTAAATGGAGTGGAAAAATGGATGTGCTGAAATGCAAGTGGGATTTAAAACTCTACTAGATCTACTTGAAAGATTAATTAGAGAAGATACAAAAAATTATCCCAGCGGCAGTGAAAAGCAGGGGGAGAAAGACAGATTAGCCAAGAAGACTGTTGCAGAAGGGAAGGCTTTTTTCCAGAGATAAAGTTAGGTTTGGCCAAGTTCATAATGAATTACTAATGGTATTAAAACCCTCTTATAGTTACAATATTCTTTAGCTATTGTAATAAAAAGAAAATCTGCGAAAAATGTGGATTTGTCATGCAACTGGAGTATAGATTAAGAATAGTTTAGTCATGTACTCTAGACTAAATTTATAAGGAAAAAGCCATAGACCAGTGGGGTGAAAGCTAGATATGTACTGGGAATTAGAAAAAATAGTAGAAAAAAGGTATTTCCAGCAGAAATAGTTACAAAGTAACCAACACCAATGAAAGCCGTTTAGTCATCTACCTTGGAAATGCATGGATACAAACTGGAACAAATGCAAGGGAGAGCTGTGGGTTTGGCAACTTCAGAACTGTTTCGTGAGAATGAACTTAAAGCTTGGGGTCATTTGTCTGGGCTACAAAAGATAGATAGATAGATAGATAGATAGATAGATAGATAGATAGATAGATAGATAGATAGATAGATAGATACAGAAAATTACTTACAGTAAAGTCAAACACACATGCAGGGAAGCAAGGCTTTTAAGGGAAAGGGACCTTTTTTGAAGCAAGATGGATAGATGTTGGTAATCAGGAAACCTGGAAATTAGACTCTTATTTGTAATAAGAGCAGTAGGATTCTAATAAAACCACAATTGGAACAGGGAGAATCTTTATTACTTTTAAGCTGGATCTTAATAATTTTGTAAAGAGTATATGGTGGGCCTCTGATAACCCCAGAATAATTGCAAGTTTATGACCCTGGAGATATCTTCAAGGTTTATGCTTGTGTAATCAGGGATATTTTGTGTCTACATAAACTCAAGCATCATACAAAAAACCAATCAATTTTTAAAAATAGAATTAAAATTCCCTCCCTTTAATACTGTTGAGACCTTCTTTTTAATAAAAAATGTCGATTTTGTTGATATGGTTATGACAAATTGAATTCAAAGCTATGCCAGTAGTACATGGTAAGAAAAGGCAAAGAAATATCAGCAGTGCAGAATTGCAGATGCTATTAGAATTTGAGGGAAACTAGAACAAGAAGTCTCACTTCTGATGCAAATCTTGGGAACTAAGAGCTTGATGTGAGTATGGGCATAATGGTGTCATTCTAAATTCATGAAAATAGCTTTACAAATGAAGGAAAGGCAAAGTGGGGTCAGTGCAATTCAAACACATGATGACAATTTTAGCCTAAATAGAATGCTCTTTGTGACTAGATGAATTAATTACTGTAAGACAGTGTTCTTGCTTGTCATTCTGATTCTTTCTGCTTGTTAATCACTCCTAAATTGTAGCTGTTGCAATAATATTAAGATTTATTGCTTAGAAAATTTTGCTAATCTATTCTCTAGTTTAGTGTTTGCTCACGCATTAATGTAAATGTTTTCAAATGTTTATTATTTTACTTTTTTTCCCCTCTGTATTATTTTCTTTCTGCCTATTAAGTATTATTGTTCCATTGGGACACTGTATAACTGTTTTAAATGTTTTGCTTTCATAGTCAAGCTTGTTTTACCTATTCAGAAAATTTGATGACATACCAAGTCTGAGCTGAGAAAGAGATTACTGTCCAAGTAATAAGTTAAGTGGCGATGAGAAGGAACATTTGTAGAATGGTTTAGCTTACTCTTTGTGCCTCATTGGTCTTGTAGCAATTGCAGTATTTCCCTTCTTACTCTGCATAATGGTGCCAACACACTTTAGGAAACTTTGGATTTCCTGAAGGTACTGATGGAACTCAGTTTGTTATGGATGGGATGAAATTTCCTGTGGTAAGCACACAGAAAACATGAAACATGAAAACTGGAGAAATCCTTATCCAATATGATGAATTATACTAAAACTGAAACAGAGCAAATAATAATCGGGAAATGGATGCCTATTTATTTGCACAAGGAAACACTTGAGTTGTACAGTTTACTGTGGTCGTACTAAGTACATTTTTTCACTCGTACTTTTTTTCGAAGAGCTGCTTTTGAAAAAAAAAATTGGGGAAATTAATCTTCTGTTTATCCGAACTAGTCTGTGTTCTTTGTGGTTTTTTTGTTTGTTTAATTGCAAAGATCATTTGCATGAAAATAGGATTTTAAGACTTGAACAGTTTCCAATGCTTTTCCCCAAATACATGGAGTAAACCATATTTATTGTAAACTGAAACAACTATTGTTTTGCAAAATTCCTTGCATGCTTTTTTTACACTGAATTATTGATTATTATTTGGGAATATAGTTTAGAAAGGTTTCCCCTGCGTGCCTCTGAAAATATATACTGCTAATGTATAAAATTCTCCTCCCTTTTCCCCCTCCCCATCATGTCTTCCCATTTCTCTGGTGAATTAAGCTACACTTCTGTAGTTCCTTCATTCTCTAAAATAAGCAGCATCTTATGCTACACCAAATCTTTTAAATCAGACTGAAGTTTGCAAAAGTTGTTCAAGATTTTTTTTCTCAGCTTTCCAAAGATCTTTGTAAAGATTTTGTAATAAAGAAAATAAAGTGATTTATAGTAATAGTTATCCAGAATGAAGTGGAAATCCAGAAATGGAAATTTGATTGGGGTGTATGCTTTGTAAAAACTTACTAATGATTATCAGATGATGGAGATACTACTTTAGTTTGGGCACAAACTGGTCTCTGTATTATGGCAAAACTAGAAGGAACAGGGTCAGTACCTTGCCCTACAAGCTTTAATAGCTTAACTTGAATATGTATATCTTTTCAGTAAAGAGTTTAAAAATTTCTTTTGTGGTCTTCCAAAACGAATTTATTTCCAAAGCATACCTTACATTCTGGAGTCTTTAAATTCTGGATTGACAATTTAGATAATGTTTCGTGTTACCTGTTTTTAATGTTTAATATTGTAGTTATGTTTACTGTTTAGTTGATGCTTTTTGGGTAGAAGATACGTATTTTTGCTACTGTTCTCCAAGCTGGGCCTTCATACAATGTTTATTTTTATGTATTGACTGCTTGGAATATGCGAAAATTCTAGTATAAAAGAGTATGTTTTATTATTCTATTTAATTATAGAATAAAAATTTTATGTATTCACATTTGAAGTGTGGAATACTGAACTTTAAACATAAAATAATCTGTTATCTGAAATTTAATTATGATTTCTGTTAATTTAGATTTCTCATATTGGAAAGCTGAAGGATTTTCTTCTACAACACAGAAAGGATTACATTAATGCTTACAGGTAAGTGTGCACTGTGTTTAAATCCATTTTTCTATTTATTTTTTTGTCTTAATGCTTATAAAGTGAACAGCTTAAAAACCTATAGGTATAATGACTAAAATCAAAACAGAGATTGTTACTAACTGACTCATTGTAAACTACCATAAGGTGAAGAATAGTGCTGTCACAAGGAAACAGTGTGCCTGAATAAAATGAGACTCAGAATTTGAAGATAATTTCTGGCTCTTAGGAGTGAGTTCTGAAAGAAAACAACCTGGTAGTCAAAGTCCCGCACCTTTTAAGGACCTGCGGAATAAGTTTCTGGAGGAGTTCCTGAGACAACAGAGTGATCCAGATTTTCCCCTTTCACTCTGTGACACTACTCTTAACCTGTTATCACAAAGTATTTAGTCAGTAGCATCAGCAGGTCCTGGAGGACAAAGATGCAAACTCCTCAGGCTCTGGAATGTGAATTCCAGATGAAGGACGCCAGTGAGGAGACTGTGTCAGGGCACAGCAGCACAAGATTTAATTTTCTGTGACGAAAACTGTAGGCTTCAGCTCTGGTGGTTATTATTGTGTGAAGAAGGTTTTGCTTCTCTTCAGCCACTAGGAAGCATTCAAAACTGCTGTATCTGCTTACTTGCTGGTAACTCTTGTAGTAGGATTTTTAGAAGATTTAAATACAAATTTACTGGTTGGTGCTTGTAAGAAAAAAATTGTATCTTCTGGTCTGCAGATACTAAATCAAGTTATTCTAAGATCTAAATGTTAACTGCAACTTCTGTTTTGGTAAACTGAGTACAAATAATTGTATGGTTTGGGAAATGTAAAACTTGCTTTATAATGAAACTTTGTTACATTCAGACCGTGTGAGTCAGCCCTGTCTGCAATCCAATTCTGCCACAGTCCTGACTAAAGCTGAGCTGTTGCTTCAACCGGGGTAGATAAAATGCAACCTAAAATCATTTTGGGTTAAAAACTTCACAGATACCAAATAGAAGTGTTATCCAGACAAATATCCTTTTCCCAGGAAAAGACAATAAGAATAGATGAGCCATCTGCTATTCCTTAGCCTTAGTCCATATTGGAGGAACAGTTTTTCTGAGAAACAACTCCTAGGCCTGAAAGGGACTGTCACAGTAATAGCAATACTACCTCATTAGTGGAATCAAAGTGTGTTCTGAGTAAGTTACCAGAAGATTTCTGGCACCCCTTTTTGTCTCCACAAGATTTTAAAAGCTGTATTTTGTTGTTTTGAAAATGAAATTAAAAAAAAAAGATGATGGTTTATTTTTTAAACGAGAGGTCATGGGAGCTATTCATAGTCAGTGCTGGTGAAAATGAAGCTTGGGATGTGTACAGTTCTGTGTGTGAGGTGGATGAGGGATGCTTTTTCAGGGAGCAAGCAGAAGTAGTGCACAGCTCCATGTTATGACAGAATAGGAATAGGTCATGAACAACACTAGGTGGAGCCAGCAATTTAATGCTGACATAACTGGGTGTACTCTGTGAAAACTTGGTGTGCATGCAGAGATTGAGAAACTCCAAATAATTGCAGTAAGAGCAGTCAGCGGCGGTTAAATTTTGGGTAGTGTTTGTATTCTATTAACAGTAGTGTGCATAAAATGAAGGTGGTTAGAGTAAAAACATGTCCAAGTTATTTTGATTTCCAAAAGTTTTTTAAAGTGCTTTTTGTAAACTCTTGCAACAAGTTACTGTAATAATCCTCAATGCTTTTCAACTTCTTCTCTCCCCACCAAGGTCTTCATTAAGGAGAGGAAAAAGGTTTTATTTCCTTTATTAAACCATAAAATAATCCTGCAGATCTCATCTGTGACTGCAGTTGATTCTGTCCTTAAATGTCAAACTTAAAATAGGTACTACTGTCAAATTCCATACTAGATTACTTGTGCTGTTCTACTTCATGTATCCAAAGAGCATCATGGCATCCGTGCTGTCAGTCTTAACAGTCTTAGCAAATACCTCACTGATTCAAGATAGCAGTTTTAATAACTCTTCAATAGCTAAGTAATGGGGACAGTTTTTAAACAATTTAAGACTAAAAAGCTGTGCTGAAATTTATGTAGATGTCAAATTTCACGAACAAAATTACAATTCTGTATTTTATCGGTCCTGCTGTTTGTCTTCCAAACTATAGCACAGTGTGTTGTTGAGATTGAGCTTTTGAGTTACCAAGCTGTATTATTGTATGCCTTTTAAAGCTTCTTCATGTGTTACATCCAGGCTCTTGATTTCTTCTTTGACCTTACCTTTGAAGACTATAAATTCTTTAATAATGGAGTTTTTATTTTTGGCATACATGAAATACCCTGCTACAGAGGATATGTCTTTAATTCATTTTTAGAAGAAAATTTTTAGCAATGAGAAAGTCAGCTAGAAGAAGGGTCATATGAATTCAAGACCATGACCTATTTTATCAAACTTTAAACATTTAACTGAAAAATCTAAATTGAATTAGTAATTGCTTATTCACCTTCTTCCTTCTTGATTTGACTATTACCTACAAAATATATGAATGGAAAAACACATGAAATTCTTGATGCATTGATCTAAGCTTGCTGGCTTATAGGCCACTGCACCTTCATTCTCCTGTTTATTAGGATTTATTTGCTTTCTCTTACATGTAGGGTTTTTGCTCTCTATGATAAGAATTTTTTTGTTGTGGTTTAACCCCAGCTGGCAACTCAGCCCTACAGAGCCTCTCACTCACTGTCTGCATAGTGGGAGGGAGAGAATCAGAAGAGTAAAAGTGAGAAAACTCATGGATTGAGTTAAAGGTGGTTTAATAGGGAAAGAAAAAGCCACAAGCAAAGCAAAGCAAGGAATTTATTCACTATGGGCAGGCAGGTGTTCAGCCATCCCCAGGAAAGCAGGGCTCCGTCACACATAACAGTGACTTGGGAAGACAAACACCATCACTCTGAATATTCACCCCTCTTCCTCTTTTCTGCGGTATATGCTGAGTATGATGCCGTATGATCTGGAATATCCCTGTGGTCAGCTGGGGTCAGCTGTCCTGGTTGTGTCCCCTCTCAATTCCTTGTGCACCCCCAGCCTCCTCCCTGGTGGGGTGGGATGAGAAGCAGAAGAGGCCTTTACTGTGTGTAAGCACTGCCCAGCAATAACAAAAATATCCCTGAGTTATCAGCGCAGATCCAAAACACAGGCCCATACCTGCTGCTGTGAAGAAAATTAACTCTATCCCAAGCAAAACCAGTACGCACACAAGTTGATCACTGTTCCTGGAAAGAAGACAGGGACTCTTGAGTCCTGAAGTTGTTAACAAGATGTGGGTACTTCTTAATTTTTTCTTACTAAGCAATAACTCCTTTCAGATGAGGATTGTTACTTATGGTCCCATTTTTAGTCTCTTGACTGCTATGCATTCTATATTCTTCCTCTCAGTCCATTTGCTATAATGCATTCCTACACTGCTTTTTACACTGTGCTAGGAGAGATCCTGTCTTCAGTCTTTGGTCTTTCCTGTCTTCAACTTGTCTGATGTCTCATCTGTGAACAACTTGTGCTGTTGCTTTTTCATCATCAGCTCCTTCATGTTTTTGATCACTGAACCACCAAGACAGTACATATGTTTGTGTTAAATATAGTTCAAGGAACTAGCTGTAGTGCCCTAACATTTGGGAATTTGAAATTATCCTCTTGGGATTCCTTCACAGCCTTCATTTTCTCTGAAGGATCTTTCAAGGTTTAGGCGGTTTAAAGACCAGTCATTATTCCTACTGTTTTAATGAGACATTGGAAAGGAATTGAGAGGATGCTAGATTTTGATCACAGAACACCTCATCCTTAAAAGAAAAATACTTGAGAGAAGAGCTTTCCATCTGGGATTATTAGACATCTAATTAATTGTGTTTTGCAACTGCAGAGATACTCATGTAGTTGATCAGTGTAGTGTAGATGGCTTCTGAATAGAAATGTCACCTTTTCCACCGGAAAGGCTGGATGGGTGGCTTTTGATGTGTCTTCATTACACATGCTTCTGTGGTTCTTCTGTGCAATTAAGTGTTTGAACATTGGTTGTTAATTGCAAATAATATACCTTGAAAAAATTATTAACAAATTATCTTTCTGTCTTAAAAAATAATATTAGTGCCCAGTAATTATGCCTCCTGCCCTAGCATTTATCTGTCTTAAGCATTTCTCTGTCTCAAGGCAATAAATCAGTGACGTGTTTTGCCACTTAATAGAAAATCATTGAATGCTTACACAGCGTTTTGTGGAGAGTGTTTCCTTGTA
The DNA here is from genome assembly GCA_013397935.1 of Dasyornis broadbenti. NCBI lineage: Eukaryota > Metazoa > Chordata > Aves > Passeriformes > Dasyornithidae > Dasyornis > Dasyornis broadbenti. The sequence goes on from VZRN01002232.1 coordinate 1,216,377, forward strand.
TGTAACAATAAAAGAAGTAGCCATTAAAGGACTCTAAAAATAGTGTTTTACTGACTCCTATACAATGCCAGGCTGCATTCTTATCTTGACTTAATCACATTTTTACAAGAAGCAAGGCTTGCTTTGTTATATTGAGGTAGTAAAACATGTAGATGATCTGTAAAGACTTTCTTCTTGGAGGAGTGTATTCTTCTGTTCCCCAGGGAATTATTTTCAAATTATTTATCTCCTTTTTTTTTAATTGCACTAAATTCATACATTACATTTCAGAAATAGTGATTTTTCATAATAGCGCTCTGGAATTTCTCAGCAATATTTTACAAAACTGAAAATACTAATTTAGGTATGCCTGTATTGCCTATTCTAGTAGCTGAGACTTCCACACAGAATTTAAAAAACGGTGTAAAATTTATTGTGGAATGTTTTGTCATTTGAGTCAAGAACCTTTTAGCTTGGATTTATGTCAGTCAGCATTTGCATGGAAAAAGACAGTAAATGAAAATGCACAAAACTTTGTTAAGTAAGAAATCAAACAATTTAAAATATACTAGATTCCCAAAGGGAAGAATGTAACTGCTATATTTGAAAATAAGGTTATACATACACATATGTTCATTTAACACATGGAGAGCATTTCTATATGGATTTGCAAGGCAGTATCTGCAATTGGTAAGTTGGGCATATCTCTATTATTTTACAGCCAATTTATTTCCTCTTATTGTTTCTCTCTATTTTGTAGTACACTGTTGGAGGAAAAACGAATTTTTCTTCTGGATTTGTTATCTTTATTGGATTAGTAAGCAGAAGATATTTTATGCACTAGCAGAGTTACCAGCTCCAACATAACATTGGCTTTGTTTCCTTGTGCTTTGCCAGCAAAATGGGATCATAGAAATGCTAGTCTGGAAGGAGCATGGCTGGAACATCCAAAAAGAGAATGACTAGTGTTTTGCTTAGTTTTAAATATTTCTTTCAGTGAAGATTTCATATTCTCACTCTGCCTCTTCCTGTTTCCCTATCCATGTTACTAGGATAATCTATTCCATTGTAATGATGACTCTTTATGCAACAACATGTTGTTGCTGTGTTTGGTTTATGATCCAATATGATCCCAGATGACTTTCTGAAGAACTGTTTCCTAATCAGTTGTTCCCCATTCTCTGTGGGTTCAGATAATTGTTCTTGCTGCAGCAAAGAGCTTCTGACCATTCTTTATTCAAATTCTTTGTATCATTTCTCCAGGCAGTATTGTTTTGAATTGAATTCCAGTTCTCTTGATACAGTTTTAATTTGCTTAACTTTATGCCTCTGCAAGTTTGTAAGTATATACTCCATTCTGCTGAGCTGTTAATGAAAGCACTAAATAGCATCAGATTCAAGACAAAATCCTGTGGAACACAACTCAGTGTTTCCTTCTGTTTTGGTATATAACTGCCCCCAAGCTCAACTTTGCAGTTTTGTATTCATATGGTGCTTATTTCTCCTAACTCATTTATTCACTGGTAGCTTGTGAGAATGTTGATGTGAGATGATAACAAAAGCCACAGTAAAATATAGCCATGACTGCTTGTCATCCACCCATAAGACCTGTTACTGCATCCCAGCAGTAAATTACACTGCCAGTGATGAGCTACTGGTACTTCTTGGCTACTGGTAATATTTTTGTTCTTTCCTAAGTGCTTAAATATTACTTATTTATTCCTGTATTTTTCTAGGCTGAGTGGTCTGCAAGTCCTCTGCTTTTTTTTTTTTCCCCCTTTAGCCCTATTTTCAAAGATAGTCGCTAACCTTCATTTTTTTATCTGTCATTTGCTTATTCTCTCCTAGTTCTTGGCAGTGAAGATACATCCTGTCATTTGATGTATTTCCTGTTTTATTCCAGGGCTTGGTCTCCTGTCTCTGCACACTGTATGAATGTGCATACATCCTGGGCTTTTTTGGAAGTTGGTTAGTTCCATTCAAGAGCACAGCTTTGTCACACAGATAGGAGGGATATGTACTTCAAGTTTACCTTCAGCATTGTCCCAGGAGCCACTGCACCTTCAGGTACACTTGTGCTGTGACCTGGTTCACATAGCTCTCTCTCATACACTATTCATTCAGCAGCCTGTTAACTAATACATTATCTGACACTTGTTATTGTTGATGATAATATCAACAAAGAATTATGATCTATTTAAAATGACAGAGGTATTAAATTTGGCCCAGATGATTTAGAAGCAGTAAGCTAAAAGGAATAGTAACTGTAGCTTTTAAGTGACACTAGTGAAGAAAGTTAGTGCAAAAAAATCCAAAACAAAGCAATAAACATCTAGAATTAATTCATGCTCTGCATATAATTTTACTTCTCTGCTGAGTAACAAGCCAATACCACATTATTAGGTGTTAAAGTAATGTTTGCAGAGCAATCTCTTGTTATCATTGGCATCGCTACCCAGTTGTATCTCATCCTGCACTTGACCCTTTCTTAAGTGTCCCTGCATGCTGTGTTTCTTTAGACTTATGTGTAGAAATAAGAACTAATTTGCATTTTATATTCTGATTTTTTCTGTTTGAGCTCAACAAAGTTCAGTTGATCTCTCACTGTATTGCCTAATCTTCATCAAGGGCAGAATTGCAAATTATCATAATGTAATTTCTATATGAAAACTACTAGTTCATCTGAATTCTTTTCTGTTCCTTTTTAGGTTGGCATTTTCTCTGCAATTTAACCTACTTGTTTTCTAGACTACTGAAGTCTGCCTACTTGATGGTCACTATCTTCATTGTACTGTCTACCCATTGTTAAAAATCACAAATAAACTAAGTTGCCTTCCAGCCCAAGTTTCTTGTGAAGTTTTCTCATATTGACAAGGATGAAAATCTAGAGAAATTTCTTTTCCTCCTTTCTCCCTTCTTTATCTGTGCTTGTGTTGGCTAATGATTCTGATTGCTTCTGAAAAACCTGATTTGCTTGGCACTTCTTGATTTAGTGATGGATCCCCCCACTGCTGTGATACTGCCACTGCACTTCTGAGCATGCATTTGTATTTCTGACATACAAGACACAGCTGGTTTGTTTTTTTTTTTTTTCTGTTATTTTTTGTTTGATGTTTCTGTGTGGTTTTGGTTTACTTAGGCCTGCTTTCTTTTAATGAACGGTTCCTCTTCCGGTAAAGGATGGTGATTAAATGGATTTTCAGTATAATCTCCATGTGCAGATTTACTGGGGAGTGCAGTGAGGACTTCAGTACCCTTTTAGTACTAGTGGATGCCATATGTGTTTTGACATAATGGGATGTGATTGTATGACTCCATTGTTGCCTTCTCAAGGAGGTTGAGTTTCAGGTATCCTTCCCTCTGAGTGTCTTGACCGGCTCATGTTCAAAAGTGTTGGTACCAGACACAAGCAGTTATAAAAAGAAAAGTATTCTATTTCTTATTTACTGGATTAAGCTGCATTTTACTAGCTTTGAAGCTGTGAAACTCCTATTTAAGAATTTGATCTACCCTATTTTTCTATAAGCAACTAGGAAAAGTGACTTAACAACTTGTTTCCCAATGTTAAAGCTGTTGTAATTATCCTCAGTGTATCACTGCACTACCACTAGTTAAACTGTTAGTAAAAAATGAAATGTGCCTGAGGCAAGCTTTTTCTTATGTATTTCTAAGCCTGATTTAAAAGAAAATTCTGGTTTACATTTTATAATTTTTGTTTTACCCTCTTATGTTAAAAAGTGCATGGAAAATGTAGAACTCTGCAAATACCACAATGCTGGGAAGGGTACAAGAGCATAGACATATAAAGACAAGAACTTTAAAGCCTGTTCAGTAGCAGACCAGTGAGAATTTATTATTGTAATCTGAAATAGAAGAGTTTTTTTCTTCATCAAGGAGCTGTCATGCAGCTATTTCCTTATTTCTCACTTAAATCTATGTATCCCAGCCTGCTCAAGGAGCTCTCTAGGCTGAGCTCACTGAAGGATATTATGCATTATGCCATATCAGCTGATCTTAATGGTCCCCTTCTCTCTTGGCCTGTGTGGAGATGGATGTAGGAATGGATTTCCTTGCTTCATATATGCTTAGAACTGCTTATCCAGCAGACCAATAACAAAAATACTTTTACAGGCTGTGCAAAGGGAGTAGGGGAGAGGTCTGCCCTAATATATTGAACAATGTGAGTTATGTTGCATTTGTAACTGCCAATATGTTATCTTAGCCAGATTGGGGAAAATCCTCTCTTATCAGATATTTCTAAAATAACTATTTCAAATCTTTCATCATTCAGAAGTTGCTATCTCAGCGTGAATTAGAGTTACAGCTTAGAAAAACACTGATTGCAGCTGTGATAGAAATTTTGCCACAAATTTATGTAACCCATCTGTCCTGACCAAGGGAGAGCAATTCAGCTACTAAAAGATAAATGGAAACGCTACATATGGCTGATTTTCTCGAAGTAATAAAAGATAATTGTATGACATTTAGAATAGTTTTAACCAAAGGGGTAAAAAAGCCCTGATATTCAGATGTCAAATACATGGCAGTTTTGGAAACAAACACATAAAATATAGAATATTACTTCTAATTAGTTTGTCTAACTGTTTACTTGCTAGTCTGTGCTTGTGTACTAGCTGACCAATAAGCAGAAGCTAATTTTCAAGCCAGATGAGCCATGTGCTGATTTTTTTATATACAACCAATAATATGAGGTGGGAATGAAGATATTTTGATGTAATAGTTGAGGACTTTAGAGTACACCTAAAGCTTTGTGGAAGAGATCTGCACCCATGCTTGCAGTACGTTGATGATGCAGGAAGGAGCCGATGGGTTTGCATAAGATGAGAATTGATGCCGTGGGGTTGTGTGAACTGGTTGTGGGCATTCCTGTGGCTGGGATTGCAGCAAACGCAGGGAAGCTTTGGCATTATTGCAGTGAAGTGTGTGAGAGATCTCTAAGGGTATCAGGCTAAATATTGAAAATCTTCTCTTTGTACTTGTATTACTGCATTAATGTAGTGGCACTAGGCATGGGGATATTTTCACATATAGAAATAATAAATTAAAATGCAGAAATGAGTTAAGGTGTTCTTTACTTTTTTAAAAAGCAGATAGAATAGGCTGTGATCATTGTATCATCAGGAAACCCAAGATAAACTTTTTCTTGCTGTAGCAGAGTTTTATCATCCTGTCACCTATGACTGTGGAAACACTGTTAAAAACCTTTATACAGTTTGCTTTTCTGGTGGTTATCTACAGTGAGTTAATATTTTAAGGACAGGCCTCCTTTTTTATTATTTTGGCAACAAAAATATATTAATAGCATTAGAAAATACTAAATGCATAATGTATAATCTAAAATAGAAATAAACAATGGGAACAGGTTTTCATAAATATTACAATCAATTTGATATTAAAATTGTGCATTATTTTTCAGTATTCTTCCTCTAGCTTGAATTTACAGATTTCATAGTACAGCTACTTTAAAAATGAAGCACTGTATTTATGGTAATGAAACCATATTTAAGTAAAATAAGTTCCTTTTTTTTTGTACTTCTTTCAGTATTTGAGCTATTCCTTTATCTTAATTGGTTTTGTGGTTTTAGGACACTTCATTGGAACAAGTACTGAGGGCAATGATATATTTTCTAGTTGTATTTTATCCTTATCTGTTCCGTATTTGATTATGTACAAGATGAGAGGAGATATTGCTTTTTCTACATACTTTGTAGTAAAAGTGTTCCAAGAAGAGCCTCCCAACTTTATAGGAGTGGCATTTATTGGTAGTTATTGTACTTTTTACTACTTTTTCCATGAAAATCAGTGTTGCAGAAAAGTTTTTGTAAAGATGATGAGTCAGAAGAACGTCTAATGTGTGTTGTGTACTTTTGGATTTTATGTTGGGGATATTTTAAGTGACAAGTTTGGCTTGTTTCTCAGCCATATTATGTCTGAGTATGGGAGGATGACGGACACAGAGCGTGACCAGATAGATCAAGATGCCCAGGTGTTTATGAGAACGTGTGCTGATGCCATTCATCAGCTCAGAACAGAAGGTAAACTAAGCAGCTCTTTCATGTTTTTTCTTAGTTCTTGATAAAGGCTAAGGTAATGCTGAATATTACATGGTGAATCTGAAATGCTTTAGGAAAGAGATTGGTGAAGTCTCATTGCCTTCTTGTTTGCATCTGTGTAATCCTGTTGGCTGATTAGTACTGTACTTCATTTTCTTTAATGATACTGGAAAGAGAAGGCAGAGCGTAGAATTTTATTTATTTGTTCAAATACACCAGTTAAAAAGTGTTAAAAAGAATCTTAAATACTTACTGCTTGAGTAGTAATTCAGCACTGTGGCACAGAGGCCTGAATCAAAGTTCTCTAAATTTGGTCACTGTCTTTTTCTACCTTGTCTACCTGTAAGGTATTACAGGTATAATACTTCCAAGTTTGAGATAATTAAATAACTTTAACAGAGTCCTGGTAAATTAAAAGCATTTTTGACAACTTGAATATGGGATCATATCTTTACTACAATATCTTGTGAAAGTCATAGATAGAGAATTTCTGTTTTGCCATTTTCAAGTTGACTTGCTGTATCTCTGTATTTTATCGATACAGAAGAGATTTTCATCGGCTTTGAAATACCATCTAAGCATAGTTGTAGCATTATTCAGAATCACTGAAAGTCAGTCATGCGTGGGAACTACATAGTATAAAAATAAGAAATATCAATATATGTGAATTAAAAGAATGTTTGACACAATAAATCCCCAATATTTCCACATAGTCTACACACTCGAGAATTTGAACAAGTTCAATATTTTAAGTAAGTTAAATCACTGGATTGGTTTTCCTGTGCTTAGCTACGTGACATCTATTCCTGTTTAGAAGTTTAATTGACATAGTATTACTCTGTGGCAGATATAAAAATACTATAAGACATTAGTTATTTTCAGTTTTTTGTTTGTCGCAATGACTTCCTGTTTTAGAGAATCTGTATTTAAATATAGCTATGTTTAAAAGAAATAGTGATATGTAACATATATAAAATGTGAGTAGGTTTTTGAATATAACTTGTATATCAACTGAAAGTGCAAAGTGTTGCGGAATTCAGTAAAAAATTAAAAGATTGTCTTACAGCTTTCTTTTGTTTTTCAGCACACAAGGGTGTCCAGTCTTCTCAGGTAAAGGAGCACAGAACAGCTGTCTTGGACTTCATTGAAGATTACTTAAAAAGTACTAAGTATTTATTGAATAGTTAAAAATGGATGATTACATTTTCCAAGAAAGGAATCTTGCTCTTTTGACCTGAAATGTTGTTTACTGCTGTCTTGAACAGGAGTGTGCAAGCTGTATTCTGAACAAAGAGCCATCCGAGTTAAGCGAGTGATAGATAAGAAGAGACTGTGAGTAGTGTCAAAAATTATTTTAAATGTGCTTTTCACTTGTAGGATCTTCAACAAAACTATTGTTCATGTTTAGATTCTAAGGAGAATGTTTTAATAGAAATCTGTGGTTGAATGAGCAACTTCTGCTGTCAGCAGGTGCATTCCAGGGCCCTTCACACTTCGGGCAGTGAAGTTAAGTCTGAAAATGGCAGAGTGCAAATATAGTGTTGTACTTCTCATTTATGTAAAGGATGAAAGCACTAAATCAGTAAAGTGTGGGTTCATAAACTTATTTGACTTCTACAAATTCACCAAATTTTTTTTTTTGCTTTTGTTTTAAGCTCCTATCTTTCTTCTAAAGCAAGTGACTATGTTGTTAATAGATACTACTTGAGTTGGTAGGTGTTCCTGGCAAGCAGAAATATGATGAAAATAAAAAACTAGAATGTAACTTCTGCACTGAAACAAGGGCTTCCATTTCCTAGAGTGGCATACATTAAGGCCGCTAATGTAGAGCTGAAAATGTCTAGGAGATGTTAAAGGTGATGTGCTTGCTGCCTTTATGGTTTGGTGGGATTTTTTTTCAGTCAAGTTTCAAACCACATACTTTTTCAGTTTCTTTTTCTACATGCTCCCAGTTGTGAGAGTGATAGGGAAAATGAGCAGGTTTGTAATTTTTTTAATACCAGAGAGGTTTTCCATGTCTTCTCATTCTGCATTATTTGAATAGTAACCTCAAGGTCCATTATCTGTATTTTAATTTAAAAATAAATAGTTCTAGAAGATGCAGATAAATAAATTCTTGAGTGTTTTTTCAAGACGTGATGCTGGTTTGTGAGTTTGGTATTTGGCTTGATCAGCTACAGTTACGTTGAACCCAGAGAGATGTTTTCAAAAGTTCATAAGTATGTTTTATTCAGAACGATTCAGCATGATTAAGCACAATTAGATTTACTCAAATATATCTTCATGAGACATAAATAGTAGTACAAGCCAAAACCAAGAAAACAGAATACCCCAAACCGCTTCTGAAATCTCGTAAGAAGTAATGAGATAAAAGTAAGGCATTGGTATTGTTGTAGCTCCCATAACTTTTCAGGAAAAAAAACCTATACAGAAACAAACTCTGTGATATTTTTCACATGTAAAAATACAGAACCTTATCAGTATTCTTCATGTGGAAGAACTTCAAAGAAAGATAGCATTGTTCCTGCAGTTGTAGAAGTGGCTAGTGAATACTGGCTCTTCTATTAGTTGTACTCTGATGTTACTGTTTCCATGTGAAATCCCAGGTTCAGGATTTCTCAGATGATTTAACAGAGAAAAAAAACTCAATTTGATGCATTATTTCAGAAGTTAGAATACTACTTAACTGGAGAGCGATAAGGCATTAAGAATTAACCCAGAAGATAGATTCTTTTTATAGAATGCAATACTGGAGGGTCTCTCTTTGCCTCTCGTTAGGGATGTAAGAACTAGAAAACAGATGTTGACCAGGTGGAGTCTTGTATGTATTGCAGATGTAATGTAATGGCTAAGTTGTCCTTTAAATTAAAATTTGATTTAAATAAATCACAGGGCATAACCCAATCTTTATTATGACTTAAAGAAAAATAGTATAGTTGATTTGTAATTTCCCTGAGGATTTCAGCAGATGCTTTATGTGATAAGAACGTATACCTTCTCTTGAAAGAACTAGGCATTCTTTAAACAATGCATCCCAGACACTTTGTTCATTTTAAATGGAAAGTTTCCTGCATTCCCACACTGTGCAAAGTAAGGACAATAAACAATAAAGGAATACGTTTCTTTAGAAATAAATTAATCCTAGCACAGTGCTTCTTTTCTGCAGTTTAGTCTATTTAAAATTTGTGCATGTCAGACAATAATGAAAAGTTAGCAGTAGAAATATATTTCATTATGTTTCCTTTTATATTGATAACTTCAACAAATTGTCTGAGCATTATACTTTTCTTACAGAAGCTGCCTTTATGTATTAACTCACATTTTTTGATTAAAAAGTTTGGCTGGTTGGGACTAGTTTCCCAGAAAGAAGAGCTGAGAAATAAAAACACAAGGATTTTTTTTTTTTCCTGTGAGGTACTTGGTTGTGATTTTCAATTTTTATGTTTATTGGTATTCAAGATTATATTTCATTTCAATTTTGACTTCTCTTTTCATTAGAAGATTTTATGAATTATGTATGCAGTTATTCAAATCAGGCTGATATTTTTGTTACCTGGGGAATTGGTGTTTTATTAGTATCAGAACTATTATTTGAACTGCACAGACGTGTAGATAAGTATTTTTTGTCTTATTATTAGGCAAATTAGAGAGGGAGGAGATGAGAGGAATTCTCTGTAAAATTACCAAAAGCCTAGTACTTGCTGAGGTTTTATAACTAAAAAAGGGTTCCCTGGTACTGTTTTTCCGTGTTAAATAGCAGTCACTCAGTGATGACTATTGCATTATGGTCTGTTTTGAACAGAGTTTTCTAATTATGGGTTAGAATTTAGACACAATGCAAAGAAGGAACACAAAATGCAATACCTTCTGTTAGGCACAGGGGAGAATTGCAAATCATAATGAAATTAACTTGATTGTATTTGAGAGGGCAGGAAGTGATAGAGGTGGCACAGCAGGTGATTCTACCCATTGCTTTTTGGTGTTTTGGTTCTTTACCTTCTCCACCAGGATTGCTAAACATTTAACTGTTTACTGTGTAGCAGTTACAGAATTCTTTGTAGACAACAATAAACCACAGAAATTTACTAGAAAAAAATACATTGCTACTAATTGTCAACATTTTTTGATTCCACACTGAAACATACTTGACACTTACTTAATGTATAATTGAATAATATTCTCATGTTTTGCATTGCCTTTGTATTAAAATTACTTAATAGGGACTTAGAGGTAGTATAAAAAATCTAATTCTATTGTATTTTCTTGTTTTTCCTTTATGATAATTAAAAATATAAAGTAAAATTATCATTATTATTTCAAAAAAATAAAGAAGTTGTTGGCTATTACTACTAAGAATTTTTCAATATAACCAAAATGTTGGCTTTAAGAAAAAAAAAATACACTGGATTTTTGAAAGAAAGTTTAATAAAATGTCCATATTTTTATGCTGTAGCCTTCTTTGCCTTTGTAATTGTATTTCAGTGACAATTGCTAAGTACATTTTGTATCTTGACTGGAAAATCTTTAATGTGAAGTTTGCAAGAGTTAAAGTATCAAATTTAGTAATCTTTGGATGTTCTCATTTTAGAGAAATACATTTGTGTATCAGTTAAATCATAGGCTCTTGCACTTCTAGGTCCAAACTTGAACCTGAGCAGAGCAATATGTCCAAATCACCTCTTTCCTCTGAAAAATCTTCACAGAGTCCTTTAGATGATTCTGAAGAAAAACTTTCTGCTGAGGAAAGCAAAGGTAAGAAAATAATGTAGGTAATTACATTTTACTTTTTGCAGCAAGACCTATCTGTTCCTTCACATTAGTACAGCCTGTTGTTGTGACTTGCACCTTTTCTGTTTTCATCTTCCTTGAGCTGATCAGGCTTCTGTGAAGCATACTGTGTGATTGAAGAAGCAAAAACTTTTTGACATGTTAGCTAAACAAGTCTTTCGCTTTGCTGAATTCTTCATCCTCTTAATAACTCTTTATGAACTCTTTCCCTTTTATTTATTTTTATAAATATCATGCCGTCTGAAATTTGTCTGATTTTTCCATATTCCTCTCACTGCATGCAAGGAATTAGAAAGTAGGTCAATGACTGTCTGGGAACATTCTGTAGGTTTTAAGCACAGAGACCTTGAGTTGGACACTTCTACAGTAGCAGCTCGAAGGTAGAATATGCTCACAGAGAGGGGGTTATTGGCTGGCCAGATTCAGTAGTTCGGGGCTTTCTTCTTGGCAGCACTGAGTTGCCCTGCTGGGAGGATTGCAGCTCATCTGTCAGTGGGCAAGAGATAGCCAGAAGTCCAAAGCAAAGATCTGACCCTGAGGTCATTTCACATGGTGCAGATCTTGACAGGATTTGTGAACATGGGTTCTCTTTCTTTGGTTGCCTGCTTCTCAGGCTGAGGGATAGAAGCCATTTTAATCCTCTTAGCCATTTCAGCCTGTCCTGGGATATGTATGCTGGCAGAGCTTTGGAACAGAGTGCCTTTTGGAGTACCACGACTATGCAGATAATTTCAGGTTTCATGCCTAAAGAGAAATCTTGTCTCCAATTCTGAAGTTGTTTTCCCTGACTTGAGTTCTCCCGCTTGTGATGTCTAGAGGAGACCAAGGTACCCAGTGATTTATAGCAGAATTTTTTTTCTTCTACTTACATTACATTGGGATAATACTTCATCAGGATAGAACAAATACAATAGTTGGCCACACTATTCTGATAAACAGTTGTTCTTTTAGTGATTTTTATTAAAGTGTGAAGTTCCTCTGTTTGGTGACTCCTGGGCTATACCAAGGGTGGATTCATGTGAAGTGGGTGCTTCACTTCTGGATGAAGCCTCTAATACTGAATTACCTCACAGTGTGCGAATGGCTTCATTTTCTGATAATGGTTTTGCTTATCTTCCTAACCAGTTTGTACTTCGGCAGCCCTATCAGTGTGCCTCTTTTTACCTCCTGACACTGAATTTATTGTAAGAAGTACAGGTTTTGATTATGTGCCGTTTCTAGTGCTTACTACCTTTTTATAGTGTGTCATAAGTGCTGCAGCACACAGGCACATAGATGAGTTTCACCTTAACCTGTTATCAGTGTTTTGCAGCTGTGAGCTTGTGCCACTGGAGAAGCAGCAGCATAGTAGCATCTTCATTGCCCTGTGCTCTTTCCTTGTTACCAAATGTCCCTGCAATGTCTGGAAGCGTGCACTCCCACCACATAGTGTCATTACAATTTTTAGCTCCAAAGATCTGTGCCACACCATGGAAAATACTGTTCTTTGGTTGCCTTGGACACAGCAAATCACTGCAATAAATAGAAATGCAGCTATTTTATTGCATGTTAGTTTCGATTACTCCAGTTCTCACTTTTGTGAGATTTTGCTTTAATTTTTATGAGAAAATAGGGGTCTTGCCACACTAATGGTGCTGCAGTACTTACAAGGGGTTGCTGACTAGACTTTGAGAAAACTATGGAATTTGTGTATCAAAATAAATCTGTCTGGAACAGTATGCAAATGCACACAGCCTGTGATTCCTCACATAAGGGTAAGTTCGGGTTGCTGCTACTTATAGAAATCAGCCTTGTGACTTTGCTGGTAGGCGGTTGTCGAAGTGTGAAAACAACATGAACGAGATGACTAGGAAACAAAAAAGCTCAGTTTAAATCTTACAGCCTTTGATTTATATTTTTTTTTCCAAGTAACTTTTCAAATTTTTAAGAAACTGGAGAAATGTCTGCATTTTGAAATAAGCTATTTCATCCTTAGGGTGTTGGTGGTTTAGACAACGGCAATAATTTGTTTTTATGAATTAGCCATCATCAGCATGCCTGGGTCCCTTGGGTTAAATCTCGTCTGTAAAAATACATTTGAGAGCAGCTTGTGGTCCTGTCCTTAACTTGAACACTATGATGAACAGCTGAATGTGCTACTTGATGTGCTGAAGCACAACTTGGGTTTTGTCTGGTTTTTTGGCAGAAACCAAAGCAAAATGTGATTACTTTTGTTTTGAGGCAAAGCACCTGTTTACATTAGAATTACAGTAGACATGCCTCATGGTAGGAAAATAGTCTCTCTGGAGAGTGCTTTTATATGCTGGCAGTATTTATTTGCATATTACAAATTTGACATTTAGTTTATGGAAATAAATGTAAATAATGAGTAGCTTTTGAACTGGTCCACAAGCTTAGCAGCTGTCTCCTTTCAGCATGGAAAAAGGTTCCGAGGATTTGATCATTATTTTTTATCTCTGTCATGAGTTAACTACTTCTCTTTCTGAAATAGAAATGTAGTTTGGCTTTTGCTGGCTGAATTGCAGAAAAGCATTAATGTCAGCTCTGTGAAAGCTGCAGAAAAACCAAAACGTACCACAGTGACAGGAGGAGCCCTGGGGAGATATATGTTTCTTGCTTACCTCTTACCATAAGTATATTTGCGTATTAGCAATCACATTGGATACAGGTACTTTTTTTTTAACAGTGCTGGCAGTGCCTGAAAGTAATTGCTTCCTCTGGGATAAAATAGAAATTGTTTTATTTTTTTCTCCATAAACTGATTATATTATTTTGTTTGAATAGGCTAAATAATTTATTATAATTTTGATATAATGTAAATACATTGAATACCTAAACAAATAAGTTTTGTGTTTCTGTGAAATAGACTTGAAATACTGATAATAAAAAAAATAGTTAAATACTATGGAAAAAAATAGTTGAATACTTTCTAAACAATCTTTAAAGATATTCTTGGGTTTATATTTTATTACTCCTAAGAAAGAACTGATCTATTTTTGGGTTTGTTTTTTTTAAAAAAAAAATTTTCTATTCCTTGCCCACATCCCTCATTTGTAACATTGTCATTGCTTGTGCATCCTGGTTTGGTTGTTGGGAAGCCAAAAAGAACCCCATCTTTATAAAGGAGACATACACAGTACTCTTTTACAATATTAATGCTTTCATGAGTTTGCACAAATACTATCATGAAGGATAAAAGGGAAAACTTCTCCTTGTAACTCTTTTCATATATGTTTATAAATAAGACTACTCTTTTCAGAGGCTTCCTAAGGCAAGTCATTTTCTGAATGATGATGCATCAGTGCTGCTTAAGCAATTGAAAAAAATTATGTCTAGGAAGTTATAACAAAACAAATTAAAATACACATAAATGCCTAAAAAAATTGACTGGGATAAATAGGAAGCCTGAAATATATGAAAAAGTAAAAACTAATTTTTTCTGATTTAATTTGCAACCTCCATCTGATACATCAAAGCAGGTTGATTGTTGATCCATTGTGGGTTGGTAGAAATCTCTCTTGGGTTTTGTAAGAATGTTACAGCCAGTGGGCAGAGGAGAGGCTCTCCCAAGGTTGCAGTCTTACAAGGTTTTTAAACACTGATGTTAGAACAGCTTCAGAAACAGTCGATTTCTGTAGCACAGTTTTTTTTTCTTTCCCATTCTAACTTCTTCCTCTATAATCAGAAGTATATAATTAAGCCTAAAATTAAATCTTCCAGAAGGGAATATCCCAGAAATAGCCCTTCAAGATCTTTTATGCCCAACTCATACAAAGATTTATGCAGATGAGTAGCTTTAATCAAAGGGGAAATACTACTGAAATGAATGAAGCAGCTTTGATGTGTTATGGTTAATTTGTGGGGTTGGAGCTGATTTCTGTTATAGGCAGGAAGACCCTTTGCACAGTGTGGTGTGGGATTTGCACTGTAATAGGAAATTTGAACAGCATGACAAAATTGAATTTGTCTGTGAGCTTTGCTCAAAACATCTTTGAGATTCTGTCTTTAGTTTTTGAAAGGAGGAGCTGGTCGTTCTGTCAAGTCTCAGTGGAAGACAGTACTTTGTATATAGACTGTCATTTTGAAAATTTTGTGTTTTCATCTGTCAAAAGACAGCTGCTGCAGTATTTTGTACCCTAGAAACTCTTAGTGTGTTGTGAGTTGTTTTACATCCTTCTCTGTCAATATGTTAACGCAATTCCTTTTGGTTCACAAAATTAAACCTACATGTAGACTTTTGGCCCAGTTTGGACATTAAAGGTTATTGATGTAATTTTGTGCTGTAAATACAGGGTGAATCTCAGTAATTGACAAAGGAGATACAACAATTTCATCAGCAGTCTAACATGGATGAAAAATTATTTTGTTTTTACTATTCAATGTCCTGTACTGGTCAGTGTCTAAAGTGTTTGGTGGTTCTTTTACAGACAGGAATCTGCCTGATGCCCAAACTAACCTTGGCTTATGGGGGGATGGCAAAGGTGAAGATGAACTGTCACCTGAAGAAATACAAATGGTATGTTTATCTTGTGTCTAATTGTCCATTTTATTGTATTTTCTGGTGTAATCATGTGTGGTAAAAAAAAGAGTACAGATTCACCTAAATTAGTTTTTAACATTTCATGCAGAATAATGCCATAAGAAGATATACATATTGTTTGTGACTTCCTGGTTCTTCTGGTAGCAGCTAATATTTAAAAATGCTACAAAATATTTACACGGAGACATGAAATTACTAAAAACTATTTTTCAACAATTGGAATTAAAATTGTTTTTAAAAATTACAATTTCTAATTGCTTTGTTTAGTCAGGAAACAATAGAAGTCAAGGCAACATCAGAAGAAGCATTATGAAACTTCTGAAAGACTAAATTGTTTGCCCTTTTTTCTTGGATAGTTTCTAGAACACAAATAGTTGTACTATTTAAGTATTACTGTGAAGTTACACTTAATTTTATTTATTTTTATTTTTTATTATCAGAATCAGATTGGTTTCCTAGAAGGAATAGCTACAAGCTGTCTGTCACAACAGAATCCCATGAATTTTAAAATTTTTGCATTTCCCTGCTATCAGCATGTTTATAGATTGATCCAATTCTGCTTACAGTTGAACAGATATAATAGAAAATTTCTGACATAGGCATGATTGCTGACAGCCTGTCAGATTTTTTGATATTCCTAAAATTTATCATTTTGAACATAGCTCAAAATTCTTAGAAAACTTCTCTATATTAACACACACTACCTTGGGTTTATATAAAGAAGGAAAAACTGATTGCAGTCAGTAGCTGTGCAGATTTGAGAACAGTGAGGTTTACCAGAGGAAAGGACTGTAGCAGTATGAGTTTGTGAAGCTTCCTTGGCAGCGATTTGAGGTGTTCCCAGACACAGTGCACATCATTCTTCCAGTCAGAGATGAGTAAGTTGCACATAATTATGGCATGGCTTGCTAAAGAGAAAACGTTCTTCAGAAGCTGCTCTGTATGCTCTCATATTGCTCTTGAGTGCCAGTCTAAAATCTAGAGGCTGACTTCTGCTTTCAGTTTTCTTGTAAAAGAGAATTCTTTACATATTTCCATTCTCCTGTCTTCAGGCACAATACTGTTAGCCCCCTTGCTGTCAGCTTCCAGAGGAGCATGGGAAAACAAGAGTTGGAGGTGATGGTTCTGACAGCACCTTCTGACAGAAAGCTAAATGCAGGTTGTGTTTTGTAGGCCTAGGGTCATAGGAGAAATCTCCTCTCTGAAAGGGTTGTTAAGCTTTGGAATAGACTGCCCAGGGAAGTGGTGGAGTCACCATCCCTGGCAGTATTGAAAAGACATGTCGACATGGCACTTAGGGACATGGTTCAGTGGTGGCCTTAGGTTAATGGTTGTCTTCATCTCTAAGGTCTTTTCCATCCTAAACCATTCTATAAAGAGGGTAACTTGCAGTCTATAAACTGCTGTGCTGGTTTTAAATTGGGATGGGTTGTGTCAAATTAGCACTTAACAAATCTCAATCATGGTTCCATGATCCTTTGTGTAGAAAAAATAATGAATTAAAGGTGTGGTTGCTACAGCAGCAATTCCTATCAGTGTTTTACCCTCAGGAGAGAGCTTGACGTTGTTCAAAATGTTTTCAGGCTATTGCATGATTTGCACAATAAATTTCAGTTTATAACTCTGAATACAGGTATACTAATGGTTTTTATAGTTATTGTGAGCAGATGTCTTGTGATTGCATCGAGTGGGAAAAATCTGGCTCTGCCTTTAGGAGTTGTGAAAATACCTACTTTTCTCTGACTTTATCTTTTTTTGGTTGGTTGGTCTTGTCTTAAATTCAGGAACAGCACATCTAATGACTCCTCTCCTGGGATAACAAAAGAGAGTGGTGATTATTGCTTTTGTGCGTTGGATTTTTAGCTATATATTAAGCAGTTTGTCACTTTATGCCATACTTTGGTAACAGAATGTTTCACTGTCATAAAAGAAGCTACTTCAATAAGCCATAAATCGCTGAGCTGTACTGATCGCTAGAGCTTGGTTTTATGTTCCCATCATGTAAATCCCTTTGTGACACACTGGTATATGATGTGTTCAGTGCTCAAACCCTTTGCAACTTGAAATCATAGCTGATGGAGCACTTGCACAGACAGCAGTTAAGATATGCTAAAACAGTCAATTGAACAAAGATCATTCAGCAGTTTAAAAGGCAGTCTGTGCCAGTGGAAGGTTTTAAATATCAAAGGGACTTTTTAAAGAATACTTTCTCAAGTGGATTTTTGCTATTTGTAAAGGATTAAAGTCATTAAAGTAATTTTCTTTACTGAAAATTTGTCTTCTCAATTAGTTATCACCTCAGTTTTACTAAGGCAGCAAAATAGGGAATTTCTAATGTTGAATATTTGTACAGACATACTTATCCTTACAGAAGTCAGAAAAAACAATTGCAGTTTGGTGGCCCCACTTAGTCACTCGAGGACCAACGGTGATCACAGTGCTAAATCTCATGGCTCTGTTTCATTGCTCTGGTCCTTAGTTTTGTTATGAGGTGACTCCGCCAGAACCAGACATACAATAGTCATAAATGTAAAGCAGTGCAGTGATGAAGCACCTTTAGCCATCTGCTGCTGAGAAGTAAATATCACTATATTTTAGGCAATTATGTTTTCAAAAATGCTCTGCTCTGGAAGTGGTGTCACTACAGACAGCAGTGACAGTGACACTTGTATGCGTTGCAATACTGGTATTATTTTATTTGACAAAACCATTGCATCTTTAGAGTGGAAATCAATGGGACTTCATGGAACTGTGCAGTATGTTGCTCTCTGTTCCCTTTCAATTCATGGGGCTGGGTGCCTTCCTTGAAAACTCTGCCCCACAGTGAAGGTGACAGTGCCCAATAACCTTCCTTTTAAACTCTGTGGAATCTTTTAACCTAGGAGAGAAGGCTGTTCTTGCCAGTTGGGTAGCCAGTTAGCCTCTAGTACAAAAAAAAATCTGTATGTTAAAAGAAATAAAATTTTCTTTATTTTTCATGACATAAATTGCCCATGTCAGAAGACTAAACCTTTTTCTGTGAGATTCACTGTTGCCCTTCTCCAAACACATACACATGTCATTTCAGACACGTTTCTCTGAGATTAAACCTACCAATTTCTGATTTTTAACAGTAACAACTTCAAGTCATGCAGGTTGACATTTGCTGTGCTGCTCAAAGACAGTCAGACAGACAGACAAACTGTTTTTCTGAGACCCTGATGGGCCTGAAGCAAGATGAACAGTGTTACAGCATGAAGTGTGTGGGACAGTGGCAGTGGTGTAGAGTGTGAGGGAGGGAATAAAGGTGAAGGCTGTGAAAGGTGCCTTGCCTTTTCTCAATTTCTTACTTTTCTGGATTGCTCTGTGGCGGTGCAGAAGCCTTGCTTAGCTCCTACTCTCTACTCACCCTTAAGCCAGCCCTATCTCATCTGGTCCTGTGGTGGGATTCAGTTTTCTAATCTACCAGAAAATTCAGGAGGAAAAGTGGTTAGTGAACTAAAATGTCATCCTGTGAAATCACACAAGCAGCAGCACTTGCTTGGGACTAGGTACATGAGGAGAGAGAGGAGCAGGACAAACTCCTCAGTGGCTGCCCTAGATAATTTTTACTGCACCCTCAGTAGTATACACACTTTATTCTTCTCTTAGTATTTGATATGGTAGAAGTTTCAGCTGGAGCATGCTGTCTGGATCATTTCAGGGGTTGTCCACATCAGCATCTGAAGCAATGCACACAACGTGTTGCACAAGCTGTGTAAGAAAGATTACTTGAGCTAAAGAAGGGCTTACTGTCTTGCACAGCTCCCCTGTCTTTGAATTCTGAATCCCATTTTCTGGTGCTCACACTGCTTTGGGATTCAGTCCTTTTTCCCTCCTTCCTTCTGTTGCTTTTTTGCCCAGGACAGCAGTTGTTTTCAAATCTTTACTGTCTTTGGGCAATGCCTCCTTCACTTGCCAGCTTAATTATTGGGTACGTGCTCAGAGAGTGAGCAATTCCTGTTGCACCCACTAAAAACCAGGTTGGAGCTGTGAGCACTGATGCTCTGTTGGTGTTTCCATCTTTGACAACACTCTGCTCTGCCTTGAGAAGGATAACAAGTCCTTGCCAGGTGGCTGGGAGGACAGCTGCACTTTTACTGCTAATGAAACTACAACATGATTGAATTATGTCAAATTTCCAGTGTGTTATGTAGGCTAGTTCAAAATAGGGAGATTACCTGAACTAGAGCAGGGCTTGCCGTCTTGCACAGCTCCCATGTCTTTGCATTCTGAATCCCATTTTCTGGTGCTCACACTGGCGTGTATCACGGGAGTTTGCCAGAGGCACATAGCAGGTAATATTTCCAATAGAAATGTATATCCTGTGTGTTGTTTCTGTGTAACTGCACAGACAGGTCTTTCCTAGCTTTGTAGGAAAAGTGCAAGGCCCTGGTCAGTTGTGTCCATACCACAATGGTCCAGCTGTTACTGAGGTTTTGGCCCTAGAGAATCTCTAGAACACCTTGAATAAGCTTCCCCTCCCTCTTGAAACTGGGCCCATGACCCTTCCAATAGGAAATGCTCTGCTGTCCCTGATGGCAGGACACACTTTTGGCTGGGGCAGGTCACAGAGCTCCCTGAGAGCATCTGGCACAGGGAGCACAGACTGCAGGCTCCCATTGGCTTTCACACCCCATGCAGGCACCATAAAATGAAAATCCCAGCTCTGTATGTCCTAATGCTAAAACTCAGCCTTCATCCACAGAGTTTCTAACAAGCTGCACTGGGACATGGAATACCCTTCTCTGCTGTGTTTTGGCTATACAGATTTTGTTTCCACTAATTGTGTTATCGTACTTGCTGCACCAACACTTGTTCTTTAATGAATCCCAAATTATCTGATAGTCAGGTATACCTGAAAAGTAAAAACATATTTTCCTGTATAAAGCCTTCTATTTATGCTTGTTTTTGACAAATCTAGTGCTAGCAATATATTTAAAGGTTTCATTGATTACTCATGAGTTTTAAATGGAAGAGCTCTGCTGGAATAACTAAAGCAATGCATGTGTAAAGTATGAAATAGATGTCAAAGTATTTTAGATTGCAACAAAATCTAAAAGCTCCTGAACTTCATGCCACAGGCAGTATATGAATGTGAGGGGCAGTGCAAAGATGGCATGAAGAGAATCGTGCTTTCACAAGCATGAAAACATTCTCCACTTAAATTTCTGAAATAATTTAAAAAATAAGAGATTCCTCCGGTATATTCTTCCTTACTGCAAAGTCACTTGAGTAATTTTAAAATCATTTTATTTGAGATACACTGTAATGGATGGCAGGGAAGGGTAGGAGTTGGTTGATCATGGTGGGAATTGAAGAAAGGTTGCCAAGTCCAAGCATGTGAACTTGTGTGTCATTTCCTTCTCCCCCTTTTCCAGTTTGAACAGGAGAACCAGAGACTTGTTGGTGAAATGAACAATCTCTTCGATGAAGTCAGGTACAATTTTCTGTTACTTGGCAGACGGTGCCTGAGCCAGTGCTGTGCCCCAGTCAGCGCCCGTGTGCAGTGCATTGGCTGCACAACACCTGCCCGCACCCACTGCGGCGCTGTGGGAGGAGCAGTGCCCAGGAAAGGAACTGTGTGCAGTGTAAAGCATGGTTCTGAGGGACACACAAACTATCCAGAATAACACTGGTTAAGTTTGAAAGGTGTACATTCTCTATCATCTAAGTTTTAAAATACTATATTTTCCATTTATATCTTCTTGTCTGCTGGATATCCAGATGGCAGTAGGGCAAGTGCCATTGCTGACCCCTTGCATAGACAGGCAACAGTGCACTCACTCTCCCTAGCTGTGCAGAACACTCGAACAGCTACTCGAGCTAGAAACTGACTTTCAGATTATCAGTCCTAGGCAAGGTGAACTGCATGCACTAGAGTAGCATATGAAAAGGGTATGTCAAAATCAACTGCCCACCATAGATGTTGTTATATGAAATGAAAGAAGGGAGACGGTGAAACCCTGGCAGTGAAAGCTTCTCACTGAGCACTTCTGGGCATGCCTTTCCCAGTGTGGGCTGGCTGTCTTCCAACCATGAACTGTCCAAGCCCTGGTCCCAGGCTACTGCTGCCTCAGAGATGACTGACAAAACAGTGGCCTCCTGAGCAGCCACTTACTGGGCAGGAGCGTCTGTATCTGCAGCAGCAAATGTTTGCACTAGCTTCTAATGGAGTATTTCTGTTCTTTGCCAAGACAAATTGAAGGAAAAGTGGTGGAAATCTCCAGATTACAAGAGATATTCACTGAGAAAGTCTTGCAACAGGTTAGTATAATGTGATACTACAGCAGCAAATACAGCTTGAAGTTTCCCTGGGGTTATTTGGGTCTTGGTTGCCAACTTGTGAATGTAAGATTAATGAATCTTTGATGTAAATATGAAGGAAAATATTTGTTTTTCAAATTCAAAATTAAGGTATTTACCATTGTTACTTACTAGTATGTACCAGGAATAGAAAATGAGACATATGTGTTAGAATGATCATTCTGCCTCAGAACTGGTGTCCTGTTAAATGTGTTATTTAACAGTATCCTTTCTGGAATGGTGGCACCTTTTCCAAAATAGCTAGGAAAAATCAGACAGATTAGATTGACTCTAGATAAATGGGAGACATCCTACTGATCTTGGAGGTCTTCATTCAGGTTCATAATATCACAGATAAAGAAATTACAATTTAATTGTATTACTCTATGCCTTTGCATCAATGAAACAAAGATGTTAGTAATACCAGATTTTATTTTAGAGTTCTGCTTGTTCCCAAAGTCCTTGAAAGTGTTTTTTTCCTAACATTCATTACTATTTCTCAATTTTATTTATTTTTTAAACAGGAAACCGATATTGACAATATCCATCAATTAGTTGTGGGTGCAACAGAGAATATAAAAGAAGGCAATGAAGACATAAGAGAGGTAATATCTTGAAGCTGTGTTTTAAACTCACTTGTTCCTCTTAACTCTCAGTTTTCTCCAAGTGTTGCTTTAAACATCATGTGCAAGCTCACCCATGGGACCGGTGCAGTGGGTGTTGGGGTGTAAGGACAGCAGTTTGGGAAAACTGTGCAAGGTAGCTGAGTTTCTCAGTAGTTCACACTTGCTAACCATGATCTGAACAGCTACACAGGGCTGCAGAAAATCTACTTGGCCTCATCAGTTTTTTTAACATGAAGGTCACCTGGCTTGCCTTTAAGCACCTGTGAAGTTTTTTTTTTAAAAAAGAAGGGCAGGGGGGGAGAAATTGCAGACTACCAATAAAAGACAGTGCTGAAATGGTTGAAACTGGAGTTAGATATGTTGAGTGTTAGCAGAAGAGACTCTTTACCACCCTGAACATTTCTTGCATGCTCCTAGTAAACAAAGCTCTTCCACTTTTTTATTAATTAGAAGGAAAGGACGTTTTCTTTTGGGAACGGAGATTTCAATAAAAACTGAGTTCCTAAATTCAGCTACTGAGTAAATGGCTCACTTCGTTCTCCCTCCTGAGAGAACACAGAAAAGGTAACTCAAGGATGAATTATCCACTGATCTGCTCTCCCGAAAAGTGAACCAAACACGGCAAGAACTGAAGCCATATTTCGCTTCACTGTCACATTTGTAGGTAGAACTAAGTTTCCTAAACCATTCTGTGAAACAGTAGCGAAAGATGCTAAAATAAAAAACTTTGCTACGCACATTAGTGTTTGGATCACATAAAAAAAAAATTTCCACATGTAAATCTAAAAAATGAGAGAAAAAACAGGTCCCCTGCTGGTCTCAATTTTGGAACGGAGAATCCAAGAAAAATACTTGCTCTGAGACTGAAATAAGTGACTGAATTTAGCTCCAGAATTGTCAAGGACTTTCTTGTTTGTTTGTGTTGGGATTTTTTTGTTTGTTTGTATTGTTTTTTCATTTAAAAGTCAGATTTTTTCTTAGAAAAATGAAGGCCTGATTACTTTTAATCATGGAATTTCACTTCTGGAACTTAAGACTAACTTTGAAGCATGTACTTTTTTATATAGTTCCTAATGTTTGATTACATGAATCTTGGGATTTTAATGTTTATTTTTTTTCAAATGTCCGATTTTAATATTTTGAGTGTGACTTCAGTGGGATAAATCTAAAGAGGTAGAGCCAACGTGAGCTGTATTCTGAAATTAAGAGCAAGTTTTGTTGTTTCTCTTGTGGGAGGGGAAGGGCAGAATGCCACTAACAGGCATTCTGGGTTGCCATTGTTGAAATTATGTGTTTACTGGTGATGGTAACAGGGATAACCTTTTCCTCACAGGCCATCAAAAACAATGCTGGATTTAGAGTATGGATCCTATTCTTCCTTGTGATGTGTTCATTCTCCTTGCTTTTCCTGGACTGGTATGATAATTAATTAAACATACTGTTGTCTCTGTTTGTAAATGTTTTGACATTTTTTCAACAGAGTGGGGTATACAACATACCTATGTATTTTATGCATTTCTTCTTACCACTATGATGGAAATATTTTCCAATAAATAAGTGTGTGCACATATCCATTAGTACATTCATTCTAAATCCCTTTATCAAGCATAAACCCACACTTAATCCTCTGGAGAACACAAAACTCTTTGAAAGAGCTATGAAGAAAGCTACAGGCTGGAGCACAGCTAACAGAAGAAAAAGTAACCATACTGGTTTTGCCACAGCCACCCACCTGTGATGTGGAAAATCCAGCTCCCATCCCAGATCAAGAGAAAATTGTTACTGTGCAAAAGCATCTACACTGTCTCAGGCGTTTATTTCATCACACCACTTCAGTATACAGTGATCACTTCGCACATATATGACCTCTATTTCTAATCCTTTGAAACTACTTGACCCTGAAATCAGCTTGATCTAATAGTACTAATAATGATAAGGAGTCAATTAAAGAACGTGGCGGTGAAAAGAGAGAATACAATAAAAACAGAGTGTGCAATGAAACAGATGTTCTGGGATGCTAGAACAAAGCCAAAGGATAGACACTAGTGAAGTCAAACTCTTCGAAGTACTGGGAGCAATTTGTTAACTAAAAAAAGTCTCAAAACCTAGTATAGATAAGACTCAATAATCTCCCTCAGGTTAAATCAGAGGAAAAATGGTTTTGACTTCAAGAAGCATGAACAATCTGTTTCTCCTAGATCATAAGGCTTACTAATTTTTATTGTTTATTGTTATGAGAAGAAAAAGAAGTTGTTTCTCATCAGTATTTACTTGTGCATTAAAGTTTTTATTGTCCTAAAGTTAAGGGGAGGAGATGTATTGTGAATAATTTCTACGTAGGACAGTCTTGGGAAACAGATCTCTCCATCCTGTAAAATCTGAATATCCTCTACAAATACGTTGATATGAAATGTGTGTGTTTTCCTATTTCTCTTCTGAAATGTGTATTTCTATGCATTTTATGCAACAAGCAGCATCATTCTTATCTGCACAGAGTGAAAATGTCAAAAGTTACATGTGAATTAATTATATTCAATAAAGCAGATGTCTGTTAGAAAATGCAAATGTGGTATGTTTCAAAGATCTTAACATAAGCTTGGTATTTTTAAATGCAAAGAAAAATTTGGCACATAGTTTATTGCTACTTATGCATTTCACATACCATGATGACTTAATAAAAAGCCTTTTACAGCTGCACTGTGTAATGCACATTTCCTATCAAATCTAGAGCATTGAGTCATAACGGTTATTTTTACTGTATTGGGATGACAGGCTTCTGCTGGAATAAAACAGAAGTAGAGCTGACCACATTTGTTCTACTACAGATCGTGAGAAACAGCCTATATTAATGTTTTCCTTTAATTTATGTACAGATTCTACCAAGAAAAAAAAAGGAACTTTTGACATGTCCACTCCCCCTTGTCCCATTCAAGTAACATGAATGAAAAGGCAACTTCCTTGCCCAGATGCTTCACACACTTATTTTGTATGTAAAATTAATAGGATGTCTTTTTATAATGTATATTTAAGATTTGTAATAAAAATGAAAACATGATTTCACACAAAGAATAAGTAAGTTTGTAATTACAATGGAACTTTAACGTGCATCCACAATACTATGTTCTTCTACGTCTTTTCCCCTCCCAAGCCATACACAAACAGTTCCACTCTTCACTCTGTTTCACGTGTAGCTTTAACAGCCAGTTGTGGTATCTAATATGCTACTGTTTCACTTGTGATGCTCCGTGTTTTAAAAGGTATCAAACTGCAAACCATACATAAACAGAAAGCTCTTTCTAATTAATAAAAAGGGAAAATGTGAATGTAATACAAGAGAAAATTTAGACATATTACTCCTTCAGCTGTATCAAACAAATGACATAGTGGACTACAGGTACTGTGAACAGGCCTTCTGCCTCTTAAGTATGATCAAAAGATGTCATTTCTCATTAGAACATCCTGAACTGTATATTTTTTACATTATCCTCAACACCCACCACTAAAACTGCCTGTGTTTTTCCATAATGTCTATCTAGTTTGTGTTTCAGTGCACATCCTTACCAAGATGCTAAAGCCACAGTGGAAATGCAGTTAAATCCTGTTGACAGCAATAAGAAAACATTGAGCATGCCTTGTTGCAGAAAACTTCATTATCACTTACAAAAAACAGTAAAGGAAACATAAGGAAAAACGCGACCTGACAGTTTCTTTTTCCATACAAATCGTTACATTACGCTCCAGCGTCAGTGCTGACTATCATTCTTGCTTGAGCCCAAACTAAAGATTACTTACAGTTTTCAGCTAAACAAGAGATCACTCTAGTTATGGTTGGGGTGTTTCAGTTTGCAAAATGACAAAGAATTAAAAAACTTAATAAATTAAGTATCTGTTCAGACAGCAGAACACATGATTTATCTAACGTCCAAGCCCTGAAAATCCAGTGACAAAATCTATCAGTATCCAATAAACTGCAAGAACATATCTAACATTGGATTTTCTTTTTTTAACATTGAAAACGGTGTCAAAGCTCTACAGCAATGCTGATATGCACCTGGGGTTATGCCCATGAATGTTCTGCAGCAAGTTTTTGTTTTCGTTTTTTTCTTTTTTTTTTGCAAAGCAGTATCAGCAAACAGAAGCAATTGCACCATAAACATGAGTAACCTCTAAATTATCCATAATTATATCTAATGAAAAGTTCCTTGAAGTCCCTTAGTTACCTTCAAATGACATAGTTTTAATAATTAGCTTATCATACTAAGCTGATTTCTCAGCAGCTTCAGTCTCCTGTTCAGACAGTTTCTCTTCTGACAGTACTGTCATCCACGGGGACACGGAGCGCGTGATGGTTTGTTTGGCCAGGTTGTAGTGGTTTATGACTGTGTAAAATTTCCCTCGAGCGCTGGAGTCTTGCTCAGAGTAGTA
This sequence comes from Dasyornis broadbenti, assembly GCA_013397935.1. Lineage (NCBI taxonomy): Eukaryota > Metazoa > Chordata > Aves > Passeriformes > Dasyornithidae > Dasyornis > Dasyornis broadbenti. Next base: position 1,243,133 of record VZRN01002232.1, read on the forward strand.
GTTTTCCAACCCAGCTGGAATGCACTGATTATTCTGAAAAGAAAATCCATTGCTTAGATTTCAGATACAGCCTCCTACACATGAAGCAGGTTAGGGTTTTTTTCTCCTTTTAGTGTAAGCCAACAGTCCCTTTCTGTGAGTCAAGATGCAACATACAGCAATTAACTACACTGTTGTCCTACTGTGTTCAAAATGTTCTTCCCTGCAAACCTTAAACTACTCATGCATTTGCCAGGAAGACCAATCCGGGTTTATATGCCAGAATAATTAACATACAAGAAATGTGCTTGCCTAAAATTATTTTTTAAAGTATTCAATCTCCAGTTACAGCCACATTTTGCTCTTTATTCCTGTCCACTGAATTCCAGCTGTTTGGTTTATAACTACAGCTGTCCATATCCTACTGGTAGATTAACTTCAGGCAATTTACCCTGGTGTTTGCAGCCTGAGGGACAAAAATTAATACAGATACATTGGTGCCAAGGTATGAACAGTTTTACAGCCTAGGAGCTAACACATATAGGGAAAACATTGTGGGTGGCCAAGCATATGTGCAAGTGTGTACACACATACAAAATACTTCCCTCCTGATTGTCAGAAAGATGTAGCCAACAGCAGGCTTTTAAAAAGCTCTCTGGAGCTGTGAGACTACACTATTTCATTTCCCAGGAGTGTAAGAGCACTAAATAGAACCTGCTAGATGCTCAGAGCTTTGGAAAGTGAAATAGATAATTTAGAGAGTAAAATACAAAGTAGGATTCAACTTTTGCTGTCATCTTAAAACCCAGAGTGAATGTGCCTGTGCAGTGCGTTTGTCACAGGTATCATCCAGCAACAGTTCCAGTGATTGTGCAGGAAGAGCCTATAGAGCAGCTTGTTGCACCAAAGAAAATATTATTGGGACATATATAGTGACCCTCCAGATTTTGCCCAAGAAGGTCTTGGGGTCTCTCTGCAGGTCCCCTTGCCACACTGGCCAGTCCAGGCAGTCTTGACTTACACTTGAATGTGTTAGGGAAGTCACCTGAACCATTGAATTGGATCTGTGTAAGCTAGAAGTAGCTGCAGCTTAAGGAAAAATACGTTTAATCATTTCTACTCTAGCTGTTTTAAAAAGAAATAGGATGTTCAGTCTTTCTGCTTCCAGCACCAGAGGACTAAAATTTATACTACAGCACAGGAGCTTTGAACTGCTACTGTTCTCCTACTCAGCAAACAAAATTTTCTATTGGAAATTTCTCAGCAGAAAAACACATGCAAAAATTCCATAGATATTAGGACCAGATGCTACCTCAAAAACGTCCATATTTACTTCTGAGTTGACTTCTGTCCTTGTCAAAAATAAATTTTAAAAAAGAGGCATAAATAATCTTTCAAATGGTTTAAGTCATAAAGCACAGGATGGGAGAAGATCCAGTGGACAATCTTGGCTTAATACAAATTTTGCATCCTAAAAAGGCTAGCATGATAAAAAACCATCAAAAGGTATGAAAGAAGAAAAGAATACTTGCCAAAACAAGAGGCCCACAGGTAGTCTTAAAACCTGCCTGCCCCTGATGAATTCAATCATGTGGCACAAGTGATTGCTCAAAGATGCCTCGCTGTCACAAAACTAACAGCCCTCCCACAGAGTCAGCACCTCACTGGCTCAAACCCGTGAGTGTGACAGAAGCCTCAAAGTGTGTCAGACTCACAGGAGTGCCCAGAGTTACCAAAGCCACCCTGGTTCCCTTTATTTGTTCTCTTTTGTCAAGGCAGCAGCCACGGCAAGGCTCCCTCACAGTTTTGTTGGAGTAGCAGAACAAAGCAAACAGGATTTAACCCTAGCTAAAGAGCACTTGAGTCTGTTCAGCTCTGTAAGTCATCAGAGGCTTTCCCATGCTCATAATCAATGTTATTTACCAGCTGCAAGACCGGGACCCAGATTTATAAAAACATAATCCAGAAATATGGCATAGAGCTATTTGATACGCATATTCATTTACATCAACCATGCCATCTTCTGGAAGTATTATCCATGTTTTATCTGGGATAACTGACACTACTGATGTGATAAAATGACTAAGAAGTACATAGACACAGACATATTTATAGTGATTATTTCACCCAGTCATGGGATGTAATCACAATTCTAAATATTTAAAATGGGAAAAGGAACACAATCCATTGAACTAATGAAATCTGCCAAGGAAATTCAAGCAAATATAATTATTAGAGCTGAAGACAAGCCAAGATTACTAACAGTCTGAAAAAATGCCACAGAATCTTGTGTTGCCTTTAGAGGCAATTTGCTTTGTAACAGGCAAAAATGACTCAGTAATGGTTTTGGGAATTTTTGGGCGTTTTTTTTGTAGTCACAAACATGCAAAACATCTGACAGAAGAGCCTAAAGAAACACATCAGTTTCTCTCTTGACTGCATTTTTGCTCCCAGGATTTCATGCTTCTAGAAAAGATGGGAAAACCTCTCCTTTTACTCATTGTCCCTTGTGTACTGCCCAAGGACAGCCCCTTGGCTTAGCTCCCAGTCAAGGCAAGCCATGCAGCACTCAGTTGCTAGATGAGTGATGGAACTGCTGCTGATTCTTATCCTGCCACTTGTCTGAGACTTTCAGCTATGTAGAACATTTATTTCCATCCTTTTTATTTGTTTCCATGGTTCCCAGGTGAGAGAAGTAAGAAGGAAGGCCATGAGAAGAAAGTGGGATGCTCCAGAGTGTTTTGCCAGTCTTTTTTTTCACAACCCTTCTATTTCAGAAATTAGTTACAGGTTATGGCCTTTGTTGGCAGAGAAAACCCTGGTTGCCAGTCTATATCTGGCTGATTTAAGATGATTCCCTTTGTTCCTTTGACATGAAGACCCCAGTGGTATTCATTTAAAAATAGTATCTTCTGTCATGTTAACTTTCCTGGGTCAGTAATTCCCAATTTAACAGACGATGGTGTGGTCTTCAATGCACTGACTTTGTTGTACTGCCCACAAGTCTGACAGAACACAGGTGCTATGGCAACAACAGCTAAAGGGTAACAGATATGGTACAGAACATACTGAAACCCTGGGGAAATTGCTCAGGATGTAAGTGCACTCAGGTTTTTGCAGTGAGTCTCACCAATAGGTAGTGATGAGTGCTCCAGAGAAGCAATCTGCACAGCAGCAGTACTAAGGCTGTCTCAGAAAGCTTAAGCAAGGACAGAAATAAGATTGCTGTACAAAGGAAAATGAGCACCTTTTTAAGCACACCTTCATGCCTTGGAGGCGTAGTACAGCAGAAACCTTTGGAACTGCTCCATGTATGAGAGCATCAAAGCAGAGAAGAGAGTCTGACTCAGAGCTGTGGTAGCTCAGCCTTTATGCAGAGATTCCTGCAGTACCAGGCTTCCTGAGGTAGGGACACCTTTGCCCTTAACCAGGAAATCACATCAGCACCTAAAACCTGGGAACATCCAGGCCAGATCATGTTGTTGAGTCCACATGAAGCCAGTCCAGAGAGACACTGGTCACAAAGTGACAGACTTCATGTTTTCTAGGACATCTGTGCCAAGGTATGCCATCACATATCATAGGCTCTCCCAATAAAAGATGCAAAGGCAAATACATACAAAGTCATCTTAACAGTGGTAGTTTTCAGGCCTTGTGTCCTTTGCCAACATCCTTATCCGGTAGAACTCTTTTTAAAAAGAGTTACATGACCCAAGATGCTGTGTCTCCTGGCATTATGCCATCAAGCAGCTTGAAAAAAAATACCAGCTCCAAAAACCCACAAGGAGAGTAACCATGATGCAGCCCTGTGTATGTGCTGCACCTTAAAAACAGAGCATGAACTGTGGGACGTTCTGCCTAACTTCTGTCCCAAACACAGGACTCGAAAGAAACACAACCAGATTCTGGTCATAGGGCTATTAAAATAGAGCTGAGAAAGTGTCCTTTCCTTAAATATTTGCAACACTGGCAAGAAAAGTCAAAAGAAGCCAGAAGGCTGCAACTCAAAGGAGAGGACAGCTCGGTGTGAAAGGAAGCAGAAGCAGGAGACTGTTGTTAAGACTTACACAGGAACATGTAACTGGCCATTCCTGTCAAGTCAGGATCACATCAAGATAAGCTTGAAAGGAACATACAGTCCATATTCCAAATTGCTCAATGCCTAGAAAAAGCTTAGGAAAGAAAAAGGCCTATTGTCCCCTGAGACATGAACACAGAGGGGTTTCAGTGCCTGTACAAGACAACACAAAAAGCCAACAGCAGAACCAAAAGCTGGATCTCCTGAGTTACAGCCAAGTATTCTAACTTTTGCTCTTGAACAAAGGGAAAGCAGTAACCAACGGAATGCTTGAACCTAAATTAATCTAGAAGGGCATCACTGATTATAATGTTGGACTGGATTCTTGCAAGATACTTATGTGCCTGAAGTGACAGATAAAATTCTGAACATGATTGTTGAGGAGTGCTGAGGCAGCCATCCCTTCTTAAATCCTTTTGAGGTTCATACTGGGTATGAACCCATTTGATTCATTATGTGACTAAATATTACAAAAAAATTAAAGGGAAGAATGCCATCATCACTGCTACTTTTCTTACCTAATTACAGCCAAGTTCAACTCTGCTAAATTTACAACTGGGAAATCAATGTTACTTTTCTGACTTTCAGCCCAGGTCATAGCAAAGGAGCCAGCACTACTATGTCACACAAATAAAGTGTGCCCAGGCTCCCTTTTGGTTAGAACCAGTATTTTTTTCCAATAAATGTGTTTTCCCTTTTTTTGGCATCACTTTTGGCAGTAGGGTTTGGAGGTCACTGTTCTAGAACAAGAAGTTCTTCCTACAAAAATAACCCTGAAGTAACTCTACTACTCTTAATGAGAACATCACTCTACTGTTTCTTTGACACATGTTCCAGATTTTTTTTTTCTCCATATTTCATCATTTTCTTATTTCCTAAGACACAGTAATTTGGAGGAATGTGCAGCATTAAACCATACGACCCATAAATGAGGGCTTTGTCCAGACACCTGCAGGTGAAGTAAGTCTGAAAGACACCAGTGTTTGGACTTTTGCTGTATTTTCAATGTTTAAAGCATTAGCAAAATAAAACTCTTAATATTGTGCAATAATACAACCTCAATTATAATTTATGAAGAAAAAGCAAAGCAGGAAGCACACTAACCTGTGAAAAGAAACACCAAATCTGTGCAATACAGCATGACTTAATCAAGGTTATGCCTAAAACAACACAGAATATTACATACTCTACTGTTCTTCTAGAATGGGTATGCAATTTACCTTGAAAACAAATCCTTCTGGACAGGTATGATCATACTTGTAAACCTTGTAGACTACCAGAAATACAACACACGTTAAGAATGCAAGGGCAAAAAGGACCAGCACAGTTACCTGTAAAGAAAAATAAAACATGCTTATGTTAGTAATGCACTGCTTATTCTACTGCTGCTTGTTACTGCAGGCAGCAGTAATCAGCTGTGAATGCACTTTACGGTAAAATCAAGCAAAGGAAAAAAACAGCTGCTCAATTATTGAGGGAGAACAGGGAAGCAGCACGTAAGTGCTTCTCAGAGAAGCACTGCCCTTCTCAGAGAAGAAAGAGGATCATCTGGGCAGTGGCCCGTTGTCTCTGTACTGCAAGGCTTTTTTTGATTGCATTTCTGTTCAAGGCACACGAGGCCAGGACACACCAAGGTAGCTTGTGTCTGCTGTTTTTTCAGTATTTGGATGATGTAAGTCTAAGTCTAGTTTATGTCAGCTGATAAGCATGTTTGTTTTCCCTGTGCCTGTCCAAGAATGGAGTCAGGTGAAAATAATTAGCACAGGTGTCATCCAGAGGTGACTCTTGCAGGGCATGAAGAACGTAATGTCTGCCCTCTCTTGTTATGATCAGAGCTTGTTGCAGGTGCTCTGAACTTAGGGATAGTTACACCACTAGTTTGCATTCTTGATTGCTCAATGCTCCTTAATGTATAGGTTGAAACAGTACTACTTCATCGCACAGAGACTGTACAGGAGTAGTTCACTGCCAAATCTGTAAGGGAATACACCATGTTCAGCACTGGGCTGGCCTCCAGGAGTTGTGTGGCACCTCTTCCCACAGTGCTCACAGAGAAGCCATTACAGGCAGCCTTGCACAGCTTTTCACCATGTCCTTCAGCACCTCTCTGGCCCTGAACTTGGGCTGCAGAGAAGGCCAAGACCACCTTAAGACAAATCTGAAATCAGTGTCAGTATCAAGCTAACCTCTCCCAGGTATAAACTCTGAGCAGCTGGAGACCAGCAGCCTTCTTGGGTGATATGAGACAGAATTACATCACCCATTGATGAAAGAAAGCACAAAATTTTGGCCAAAAGTTACAGTGCAAAGCTCTCTATTTGAGACCTGTTTTTGTGGAAGGTGAGAGCTGAGTAAATAGCATTCATTACCCAGATGTGTTTGTATTATTCTAAAACTTCTATTCTGATCTCCATGACCTACTTATTTGTCTATCACACAGTAAGAGTGATTGAGATGAATTTGCTTTTTGGCAAGTTAGAAAGAAGCAGGCACGTGCTACAGCATAAGAAACAGTAACAAACAGAAACAAACAAGATTATATGACTCATTTTTAAAAACAAAGCATACTATGATCTACATTTTAAAGGAAGATGAGTAAGCCAGCTATATACACCTCCTAAAAAGACAATTTAGGCATATCAGGGTCAATCAACTGAAACAAGAATAATCTGGTATTTGAAAAAGCAAAAAAACCAAAAAATTACAGATTTGCCTCTAATATAAAAACAATCACCACACCCCCCCACCCTTATGATAAACTTCTGAACTAACAGACTTTGCAACACTGCAAACGGAGTGTGACAGTGGTATTAAGACACTTCAGGACTGCAATAAACTTAAGGGACTTCTCATGCTGTGAAAGCAAATTTCATCATGGGCAGACAACAGCACATGCTAAATTTCCTGGCTGAAACAAAGTTGAGGAGTGTTGTGTGTTGCTGAATCCAAGGATTTAGTAAGGATTTTTGATAGAAAGAAAATAAGCAAGAAAGATGGAAGGCTGGAGTAGAGGCTGGAAGAACTGCAGATCAAAAAGTAATTTAGCAGGAGAAGTGCAGATATTAATGTAACAATGCCAATTGAAATGAGACATGGAGCAAAGGACCTTTCTGGTTAATACCAACATGCTCAGTTTCTCAACAGTCACTGGATTACAAAAAGAAAAAATCGTATTCTTAATTACCCTCTGAAAACTTCACATTGACAAGGATTTTCATATCTAATTCGTCTTTCTCCAAGTTTATTACTTGTTTGCATACACGAAAGTTAACATGGATAGCTCACTGTCTTGCCAACCTCATATTTTCTGCTTACATCTGCCATGCCTCAGTATGTCCTCCCTGAATCCAAGAGACAGAGTACATTTTCACCTTCCTTTCTGGTCATTCTCTGTGGTCCAGTTTAACAACAACCAACATAACACACACACACACACACACACACACACACACACACACACACACACACACACACACACACACACACACACACACACACACACACACACACACACACACACACACACACACACACACACACACACACACACACACACACACACACACACACACACACACACACACACACACACACACACACACACACACACACACACACACACACACACACACACACACACACACACACACACACACACACACACACACACACACACACACACACACACACACACACACACACACACACACACACACACACACACACACACACACACACACACACACACACACACACACACACACACACACACACACACACACACACACACACACACACACACACACACACACACACACACACACACACACACACACACACACACACACACACACACACACACACACACACACACACACACACACACACACACACACACACACACACACACACACACACACACACACACACACACACACACACACACACACACACACACACACACACACACACACACACACACACACACACACACACACACACACACACACACACACGTCCCCATTCCTGGCCCAGCTATGCCCTAGCTCAGCCCTTCTGACAGGTTTTTAATCAGGCTTCTGACTCCACAGACCCTTCAGCAAAGGCTGCACTCTTTAGGAGCACAGGCCTGTGACATGGAACATAGACATCAAGCAGAACAATTGCTGTGGCACAGATCAAGTCAGCTTATATTTGTCTTCACCACAGATAGGTGCAAACAGTTTTAAATGTTCTGGAAAATGTTCTCAAGTCTCAAAGTATTTTAACCATATTTCTTGCCCTACTAATTCTACTAGCAGCGAGTAGTAGAATTGCAACGTTATTTCCCAGCTGTAACCATGTGGATGAAGTCTCAGGAACATACTGAGACAACATGCTAACAAGCTATTTTGTGATTGAGACTAAATAGTAAGACAATAAGGAAAAACTGTATTTCCACAATCACTGCAGGATCACTCTTCAAAGCTTCAAAACTGCTCTGAGAAGTAACTTTTTAAAAATAAGATAAAAGCCCAGTGTTTTGTTGACTGCTGGAGCCTGGCAAGTTGCAGAGCCACAGTCTCAAGGGTGATTTGCTGAGACCTGTTTTCAGTGACCAGTGTGGAGCTGTGAGTTCTCACTGCTTGTACAAGTTCTTCCATTGCCACACACAGTAAGCCATGGAAAGAGCTCTCAGGGGGTCCTGCTTCAAAATTCTCACAGAACTTTTCACTCTCACTGTATTTCCTAATGTTACTAATTTTGGTAATAACATGTAAATTTTTACTCTCATTATCTCCAATGATTTGCAATCACACTCCATTTGCAAATCCCTAATCAAGTAAACTCTTGTCTTCTTATTAGAAGAGAAGCTCCCTTCTCTTACCATCCTTCAGGATGCAAGTAACTTCTATTTAAGGACAGTTGCATGTGCAAATGGCACAAATGGAATCTAGTGATGGATTTCTTCCCAAGGTGATTGCCATCACCTGTTAATCCAATCCACTTCTCCCTTTTAAGTTGAAAATCCTTCTCTTTCTTCTAGTAGCCATTTTTCTTCACTCTCATAATAACCCACCACTGATGGTCCACAATTGTCAGATTCCCATGTTCACTTCTGAACCTGAGGCAGTCAGCTTCTCCCCCTGGCCACTAACACAGTGCAATCCTATCTCTGTGCCTCACCTTCTGAGCCCTCTCCTCCCAGATGCCTTTCAGAAATAAAAGCATGAAGAAACAGAAGGCAACAAGCCGCTCTTCAGACCACAAACAACTACAAAGCTGCCATTTTATTGCTTTCTTCCACAGTAACTTCGCACACTCGCTATAAACTAAAGTTATTATCTTTCTACCAACATGCTACTCACAACTTGCCCTCTTCCTCAGGCAGCAACAGCTGCAATGCATGCACAAGCACCACTTCCCTTCTGGAAGAAAATCCTGAATCTCCTTTTTGTGGTAGCCAGCTGGCAATGCAGGACCCCACACAGTACAAGCACAAGTCTTGTGAATTACTATGATCATTCACTACCATGTACATCCTGCAGAACTCCAAGGTGACTGTCACACTGCAAGAGTGATAGGCTTTTAAAATACTTTTCTTGAAATAACTATAAGATACGACAAACAACCATTTCTTTTAACTAGGAATTCAAAGTGTGATTTTGCTTTCATCTTGAGTGTGACATTTACAGTTTTAAGGAGATCTGGCAGAAAAACGAAGTGAACAGAGATGACAAGATATTATGTATGTGGCAGATTTTTGAATAGATTGTAAGTGAAGAGCAGAAGAAGGACAACGTCTAGCCAGAAGCCATTAGAGTAATCAAAATAAGAGATGACTAATGAATGAACTAAGCATACCCACAGCAAAAAACGTGTCTTCAGATTCTGTAAGCAGTTAGCTGAACAAATGAAACTCACCATATCTGACAACTGCACTAGCATGTAAACAGCTTGTGGTAAGGCCTCTACCATAAGATCTAGCAGATCTTCCCAATCAGTCCATGTTACTTTGCCTCAGTTGCAAAATGCTGCAAGCTGTTTTTTCTCTGCCTGGCTACTGCAGTTTCCTCCTTCCTCACTCCACTAATGTTTATTTGGACTCCTTTTTTAATCAAGCTGGAATACTACAGCAAAATTCATCAATTGCAACAACAGTGCCTGCTTTTCTTCATACCCTTTCCTGATCATGTTTCATGGCATGCACAAGTCTACCCATTTTGCTGCTCTTAGCTCTGTCCATTTTATCCCACTGTCTCACTAAAGCCTGGGTACCATCCAGTTCTCCTCCACCTTCACCTCTACTTGTCTAATGCCTCTTCCTCTTGCCTGAGATCCTTTCATTAAGCCACTCATACTTTGTTGCTTTGCATCACGCCTTCCTTCATGCTTTTCCTTCCATCAGCACACAAACCCATGTAAGAAGCATTCCTGGTATTACAAGAAGTGGAACTAAAGTGGAACTAACAAGATATGCAATGATTTTCACTGCTCAATCACTGGCACTTGGTCACATCTCATCTCTGCTCTACATCTACGGATTATCTATTTCAGCTGCAGCCTCCTGGGAACACAACTTTCATTTCTGATCTGTCTGTAAAGTGTGAGACATCGAGTTGCTGCCAGCACCAAATAAGAAAAGTAAAAACATACACTTATAGAGAGCACCTTTCATATGAAGTGATTTATAGCCAATTAATGCTTTGCTCACCAGAAAAATGCAGAGACCGCTGGGGTGAAATACAGCAACTCTGTGCAACCACTTAGGACAGGAAATTAAGATTATTGCTATCCAATTTAAACTACAAGAGAATTTTAGGCAGACGGCCTGTAATTTCAACAGATTGTGTCTGGCTACATCCCCCAGACAAAAATTCATAAAACATTGCATTGACTTTCCTGCTAATGGCCATGACCTCCATTTCACCTCTCTCCACTAAAATCCTGCATCTCCAGCTGCACAATGCCCTCTACCAGTGCATTAGAGAACACAAAAATCAGCTTTCCACTTATCACTGCTTTTGCAAAATTATGTCCTTGTTTGCTATTACCTCAACCTGTCCCTGGAAGTTTACATGAAAAACATGTCTGAAACAACACACTCAAGGATTAAGAAATGTTCACCTTGTGGGAAATGGCAACATGAAAGAAAAAAGGAACATTTACATCTATACATGCAACATTTGACCCATACTGATTTACAGAGCAATGTAAATTACACAGAACACCCTGGTACAATGTCCTGTACTTGCTATGGGAATATACAGGATGTCCAGCAACTCCAAAAGACAACCAGGTGCCTTGTTTCAGAAGAGTATTTCTAACATTACATGTCATGTTTAGCTATATGACTGATATCCATCTATTAAACTCAACTTTTTCACCACAACATTCCCATCAAAACTTTGTGCTCAAAGAGGATGATAATTTTGGGGCACGTTGTACAGAAAAAGCAGGAGAAATCAAAACACTGTCCTTCTCAAACAGAAATGACAAAGAGGAGGAGAGAATTGTCTTGGCTGCTTACCTGGAAATGACTGGGAGTAGCAGCCAAAAAGGCAGACAGATTCATGAGGCCAGTAACAGAAAAGAAGCTACAGAACCAGTGCCTATCAACAGCAACAGCGCAAGACAACAGGACAAGTCTGCAAGGGAATTGATTAATGAAACCTGAGGGACACACTGTTAGAGAAAAACAGGTTAACAAGGCACTGGCCTTGAGATCCTAGAACTGTAGCTTAACTCAGCTGTTCATGACAATGTTCCTGTCATCTTCCATCACATGCCACCATATATTGGTTTCTTAACAACAGGGATCTGAGGAAGCAGTTCAAGAAAACCTGTGGAACCAAGATAAGAACCTTACTACCTTCCCATACAAACCAGAAGATATTACTGAGGCCAGGAAAAAGGCTGCATAATGTTATTACGGAAGACAAAAGGTTATTTAAGTGATATATCCGGAGAGATCCAAAACATCTTCTGTGTCACCAGTCTGATTGGTTCTGTTCCAGTAAAAGGATTTCTAATGGAGACAATGAGGACAGAGGACACCTGACTTATAGCAGGGGAGCTGCTGTTAAGCATCCACTTTACTTAAATTTTCCAGCTCTGACTATAAAATTCCTTTCAACCAAAAATTTAGCAGGAGGATTGCCAATGTCATATTAGAGAAGATCAAACATTAAAAAAAGGAAAAATGACGGTTGCCATGCAGTGCCTTTACCTACATCAATTACTTTAAAAGAATAGTTTCTTTGAAAGAACCACCTCCTTTATTTTTCTTATTTGAAGTAGTAATGAAAAAATATAAAGCCTGCCAAACACTTATACTTGAGAGCAACTTTAATCCTGTGAGTAGTTCCACTGGAGAAACAGAACTACTAATGACAGTAAGTACCTGTCACTCTTCCAGCACTAAGTGACAGATGTAGAATATACTTAAGGAAGTGATATCTGCACAGGAATCAGTTGACATCTCATGCTCTTAACAGACTTTTAAAAAGCAGGAGCAAAGAGCTACTCAACACACAAAGTAATCACACAGCAATGAAGAGACAACTGTTTTCCTTATTTCTGATTATTTTGCAGAAATAATCATCACTGGCATTACTAAGAAGAGGTACAAAAGTGTTGAGACAGAAACATGTTTGAAGGATGCCCCTTTTAAGATAGAAAAAAACCCCTGAACAGTTAAGATATATATTGCATACATTTTTGCAGTCTTAACGTAAACCAGGTAAAACTGCAAGAACTGATCTTGAAGTTTCAATTCCTCTTCCAAAACCTCATACAGACATTTCAACAGCTGCTTGCTACTTGATAGTACAGGGCTTGCACCATATGGTCTTAGCACAGAGATAAGCTTGAGGCTTTGGCTCTGCAGTTAAATGTATGTAGAGATGTCAAGGATAAAGTCAGAAGAATTGAACTGCCTTTGAATAGAAACAAAATGTAGAGATGTCAAGGATAAAGTCAGAAGAATTGAACTGCCTTTGAATAGAAGGCAAATCACAGCTTGGGTTGATTTAAGGGCTTGAAATTTATTATGAAAAATCAGCGTTTGCTTTCAAAATACCTCTTAATGTTCTTTATTGAAGTTTTCTCAAAGACATGAAAAAATGTCATGCTTTGCTACAACAGATTTTTTTTAATTGGTGTGTTTGTACACAACTGCCAGCTGTAGCCCAATCAATGGGTGCCAGAGTAGACATCCCACTACAAAATCCAACTGGAAGTTGTAGAAACACTGCTCTGTCAATGGGGGAGGCAAAGGTTTGGCCTTAGGTAGCTCATACCATCAATTTTCTTCTGCCGTAACTTCTCCTATGTCCTGATTCACAAGGCTCCTTTGAAATGATATGTCCAGCCTTGTGTTATTCTGTACAGTGGAAAATTTACAAGAGAGAAAAATCTGCCTCGTTCAAAGTTGCTCTCCAGATGTGAAGAACCAAATCCCCACATCAGCCTACACTATTCAAAGAACAAAAGCAAGACTTCTGTTTCTCAATGGGAAATAATCTTCAGTGAAAAATCACATCTTCCTTGGTATGGTTAGTGCCATAAAAATAAATTAAGACAACAGGGTTCTCAGAATCACGAAATCTTCACATTCTTCTGAGAGATTCTGATGTGAATTCAGAATGTGACTTCACAAAGGAAAATTATACTTGAAATTTTCTTTGTGAACATTCTCAGCTCTATTATAATAACTGTGGTAATGTGGATTGAATGCAGAAAATACATTTTATAATTGATTATTCACCAGGTGCTAAAACACCAAATCATCTACATGACATATGCACGTGCTGGAGTGGCTTCATTTGTTATAATATGTAACTTCTCAAGAACAACAGCTTTAGATGATCTGCACTGCTGAATCCCAAAAATGCAATCTGCTTTGCCCTTATTTAAGTACATCCTACAATACACACGTGAATTATTTGTAAATATGACTGACTGACTTGCGTTATTTTTAGCACAACATTTGGGCTGTGTCTTGTGGCAAGCTTGGGCATCAGTGATGTACAATACTGAAGTCATTAAAACAGCATCTGAAAGTTTTTTTCATGAACACAAGCCAAAGTCAGTATCTCACCAGTTAAATAATGCATTTCATAATTATCACAAATATTTAATTTTCAAACAAATATCTTTTTGCTCTCTCAGAATCAACAGCAGAAGTTAACATGATGGTTCACAATTAATAAGGACCCAGGAGAAAACCTCACACAATCAGTACTTTTCATCTACATATTTATGAAATGTTATCAATTATTCATGTAATATTTACTACTGGGAGTGGTGAATATGACAATCATGCCCACTGGAGAACTAGTCCATTTTATTTTAAATGTTGCAAGCAGAAAAATTCAATTCTAAAATTGTTACATAGAGATTAAGGAACATTTTTAGGACCTGAATGTTCTGCATGAACATTATTTTCAATTAACTGAACCACAATTTTCCTAACTGATCAATCCCCACACTCTTCTTTAGAAACCTAGACTTACAGCCACAATGTGAATCACCCTGCAATTCCCAAGAGATACCAAATCTTACTGAAACGTCCCTCTGATGCAGTAGTTACCTAGCAGCAAAACCTAGCAACCCTGTAGTATAAGATTAATCCCAGAGCGATCATCATAAAGTAATATCTAAGGGATACTTTATTTAAGCATGACATCCAAAGGTGTATGAAAAATACAATGCAAAAATCCTCAGGCTTTTAACTGTTCAGCTATACAAATTAGAAAAGACTACCCAACAGCATGACAAGCTATTTATTTGTTTTCAGCAAGGTCTCATTTGTTCAGCTCTCCCAACAGAGACAGAAAACAACCCCAGATTTACAAAAGGCTGCACAAACCTTTTTCATGTGACTAAGATATTCAAAACCCTTCCTTAGCTACAATTTAATGTTCCAGTGATGAAATCCCTTAGGCCCTACTGCTAAACTTTCAGTGCAAAATTCTTCAGGTATAGGCGCTGCTCAGCTGCCTGGAACCAAATTCCTAGCAGGGCACTCAAACTAAAAACTGTCTCTCCTTTCTCTTCCACAACATAGTAAGCATTTTCCAGTCACCTTAGTGTGACCAGGACAGGCACAAAGACAGCCAGACATAAGCTCTCCTTTTTCGGAGCTGTCCCTTTGCATTTAGCCAACCCTCACCTGAGAGGAAGGGGATTACTCTCAAGGACTGATACTATGGTGCCAGGAGGATAAAGAGAATGTTAGTCAGAACGTAGCATTTTCCCTGAGGGATGGGATGTCCTTGCTCCAGATCAAAGAATAGGAAAAGCTGCAACTAGGTTTCTTACCTCCTTGGTAAAACCCTACCACATCCCATAACATCTCCTCTTGGCTATCTGGGGTGGTTCCCCACACAGCTGTCTGGGAACCTGCATGCTTCACTGCATGGCTGAAGACTCCACCAGGTGAATGGCACTTAAAATATTTGTTGCAGCAACACTCCGCAAAGTTCCTTTCCAAATATAGCCTAATCCCTCCTTGAGCCTTCACTTTGTTTGTTTAGCATGCTCTGATTCCACTGAGAGCTGCATATACACTTCTGAAGGTCAGCTTGGGCCTGGGCAGCTTTTAGAGCACTGCTCGGGCAGAACAGTACCAAAATCTGTGGGTGTGCCCTAAAACTCCTGTTATGCAAACAGAGTTTAGAACGCTGCAACAGAAATAGAATCCACATCCTTACTGAAACTCTGTATTTTCCCCTCATACTGGAAGTGTTAGGCTTTCCAAAGATATTTGTATTTGTGCGTTGAAGAGTGTGGTTGCCTACTGCTTAAAAATGCTTTGGCATCCTTGGGCAAGATGCCAAATTAAAAGCACTGAAAAGCTGCAATCTTCCTTTGTCAAAAGAATAGGGAAGCACGAGCTGAAGTGCCAACTTTCCCGCTTTGCTTTACTTACACAGAGCAAGAAAACCTAGCCTCCAGTGAGAAGGGGAAAGGTAATTCAAGCCTTGCACCAGGTTAAGTTCTTGGGTTTCCTGTGGGACTAATGAAGGAAGTAATAAGAGTGTGGATACTAAAGAATAAATCTGAGTCAGATTCTTGCCGAACTGCCATCTGACAGTAACAGTTGTCACCAAACCGTAAGATTAAACTGGACCAGGAAAACTGATAGGAAAGAGCTCTGGTATATATCCCTGAGCTGCCAAGTCATATATTAACTATAAAAAAACCATAATGGACTATGACAGTGCTTTTAAGAGAATAGTTTGGCCACAGAGATAAATAAGAAGCCAAAAAGAAAATAAATGTTCTGGTGGTTCTTGTCCTTCAACACAAACAGGAGCTTTATCCATGCCATGAGCACTCCCTGTGTGCAGCCCACACATGCCCTGGCAAGCCACATTCTGAAACCCACACACTGACAGGCACGCCTTCGGAATTTATCTGCCAGTGAGGGATTACAACCAATAATGCTAAAAGATTTGATTTTGCTTCTAATTGTTAAATACTGAACTATTATACCATTGAATTAATTTTTCTCATGTCCAGCTATATCCACAATGGGCACTCTGTTACAGCCAGTTCTGCCTATAATCAGCAATTGATTTTAAGCACTTCTGCAAACACAACTGAGTCATTAACATCTCCAGATAGCACTGCTTACCTTAAATCTTTCTGAAACCCCTTCAGTGATGCTGATTGTGAATTCAGCTATTTTAGGAGTACGGAACTTTCCCTTCTTGCGATCAGGTTCATATTCTGTTTTTGTTTTGACCACAACCTTTAAGAAAAAGAATCAATCACAAAACTGTCAGATAAAGCTGGCCACAAAACCCTTAATTGTTCTTTAACTCTTCTTTTATCTGCTTACAAGCACATCTAGCACCATAATTTTCCCCTCCCCATTTTGTGTAATTCTTCTTTGAAAGCTCTAAATTATTACTTATTTTTTCCAGCATATCAATCATCAACTAACTTACCTCTCAAAGTGGTTTTGAAGGTCCTACAGGAAGACTTATGCAACAGTTTCACAAAGGTTCAATTTTTTCATCTGTGATGACACTGTGCTCTTATACTAGGTAAGTATAGGTCAAATCCAAATCATGGACCTTCCCACTTTGTATAGTTTGAAAATAGCCACCTCCATTTCCTTCAGGAAATCCCATTAATGGGATTTCAAACTGGAGACCAACAAAAGATTATTGAAGACTACCCATAAAAAACTTGCTGATGATGATGCCGTGTTCTTTGATGGCAGGATTTTGATTTAGAAAAAGAAAACGACCCATGTAGTCTAGTTGCTATTCACTATGTGATAGACTACAGCTCTAGGCACTCTTATTTTTAACATCTAATTTCTGAATTACCAGCTGCAAGCAGGAAGATGTACACGAACCCTTGTGTTAATGAGATTTCTTCAAACACCCAAGGCTCTTCAGTTGATTCCTTGCTATGAACTACTGCCCCAAGCTGCACAATTTAGCACCCTACCTGTATTCCCAAAATATTCATTACGTCAGTCATATCTCTAGTGTTCTCCTAGGCATTCTAACCATACAAAATTTTCACATACCTAACCTATTTGCCTCATTTTTGTCTTCTGCGTTTTTCAGAATCTTTTTCCAAGTATCGTTCTCAAGCTAGGGTGCAGATTATTGTACTCACAGTGCTATTACAATTTGCTCAGTTTCCTCTGTTTTTCCAAGGAATAAACACCTAAATATCTGATCTTTTAGATTTTTGAGAATCAAATTCTATCTTTAGCACAACCTGCAGTATTAATAGTAAATACATTATCACAGAATCACAGAATGGCCTGGGCTGGAAGGGACCTTAAAGATTATCTGGTTCCAACCCCACTGCCACAGGTAGGGACCCCTTCCCTAGACAAGGCTGCTCAGAGCTTCATCCCACCTGGCCTTGAACACCTCCAGGGATGGAGCATCCACAACTTCTCTGGGCAACCTGTGCCAGTGCCTCACCACCCTCACACTAAACCTGCTTTTGGTATGAAGCCATTCCCCCTTGTCCTGTCACTACATGCCCTTGTAAATAGTCTCCCTCCATCTTCTGAAATTAAGACTGTGACACTTCAGCTAGCCAGAAACTGAAATGACAAGCTTTGGGTTCCCTTCTTCTCACTTCCCTGAATGGCACCTAGAATATGTAACTGTACCTAGACTCAGTGCCATAAAGTTTATTAAACACTCTGACAGCATTACACATACTTGTTCAGGACATAGGTTTAAAAACTACTTACCTATTTTCAGCTATAATGAGTAAGGTAGTAGTTATACATATTTAACTTTATAGCTGCCCAACAGTATCATGGAAGTTAACTGCCTGATGATTTCTGGAATGCTTTTTAACATTTTAATTCCTTTCCTCCCCCCTTTATGTTGCATAATCTCAGGCAACTCAAATCACATTCAGCTGACACTGAATGTACAGTTCTAACTGCTTGGTTATGTAATGTCTTCTTTTGTTTAACATATCTAAATATGAATTTAAATCACTTCACCCCTTTAATTTAGAAACTGTCAAAATCATCAAATCCTTCGCACTGTAGTCACTACTGTTCAAGAAGTTATGCTTCACTGCCATGCTGGAGCCTTGCAAGTGAATAATAAGCATAGATATATGAAGTATGTACTCCTATTCATTATACATGAATGTCTGCATACTTCAGAACTTGATCTGTCTGTCAATCTTTTCTTAATACTGTTCCTTTTCTTCACATCAATTGCTCTGCTCCTGCCTTTAAGTCTGTAGCAATCAGTAAAGAGACGCTGCCATGACTAACCAGTTAAGAAGGACGCCAGCAGGACCAATAAACTCATGTTTTTAGTTTTCCCCCTCTATGTTTGCAAAAGGAAAAGAAAGCTAATATACAATTGGACAATGGAGAGTTGAAGAACCAATCAAATATTCCTTTATTTAAGCTTCTAGCTTAGCTGGACATTTGCTTTCATTCAAGGCAAATACCATCCAGGTGGGAGGAGTTCTGCCCCATTCTAGTAGGAGCAATGGGGCTGGCACAGAACACCCTGGGCGCGCTACAGAGGCTCTGCTCAGGTTAAACCTATTACCATGCACATTCCTTGTTCAAGCTTCTGCTTAGCAGAGCAGTAACAGAACAAATTCCTTTGGTCATTGGTCCTCGGTAATCGGTTCTATCCAGTCACCAGTTGGCAGGTGTATCAGACATGGTAAGACTTAACTTGTTCTAAAGCCTTAGGGTGTGATTTTGTCCTCAGTTACAAGATTTACACCCATGTAACTGAGGGCATAAAATGGACCCTCAGGCTCCTGAACAGCTGTTATGGCTTACTGCATTTATGCCTGCCAACTGGTCACCACACACAACACAGAATGGTGTTGATAGCAATTAAAATGGAGGTCACACTTTTATTTGTATTGCCTACAAGCAACACTCTACTGAGGAAAATTTTACAAGCTAGAATTCTTTACCCTAAGATAAGATTATGTGAATTTTTTTGAGGCTTGAGGAATGTATTGCTATCAGTTTAACCAGAAGTAGAATTCAGCTCATGGAAGACACAAAACCAAAAATATAAACTGTATGAAGAACACAAAGCTTTTTATTACCAGATGCATGTGGGAAATGTACAAGTAAGAATCCTATTAAAACAGGATACTGAAAACCCTGAAAAAATCCTACTTCTGTGTGCCTTACATGTAGTAACACTTGCTGAATTCTTTACTGTGAGGATAATAAACATATT
Source organism: Dasyornis broadbenti (assembly GCA_013397935.1). Lineage (NCBI taxonomy): Eukaryota > Metazoa > Chordata > Aves > Passeriformes > Dasyornithidae > Dasyornis > Dasyornis broadbenti. Next base: position 1,262,894 of record VZRN01002232.1, read on the forward strand.
TACAGGTTTTCACATCACCTTCCTAAATCTTTTAAATTAAACCCCTAATAATCAAGACATTTAATGAGGAATGCAAGAAGCACATTTCACTTCCAACCTGTAAGCAGCTCATTGGACTGTCCCCTTCCAGCTACAGAGGATATCTGAATCGCCTATTTGAAGGTTTTCAAACAAAATAAATTGCCAAGGAAAAAACTTAATGGCCTGTTCTCATCTCATTATTTCAGCTTGTCTGGGGTTAGCATTAGTTTCCTACTGAAGCACAGAAGGAAGATGGAAGTGCTCTCTGTTGCCAGTGTGCCCATGCCCATCTTGCAGAGAAATAAGGCAGGGCTCTATCCCCCCATTAGGGGGGCATTTTCTGGACAGAGAAAATTCACATTATTCACAGAGAATGCACAGTACCTTCCAGATACAAGAAAGAAAGATACAGAATAGGAAGGGCTATGGCAATACAGCATAGAGACGCTTGCATTTGTATATAGGTTTCATACAACAGCACTGAAATCTATATATGCTTATTGCTAACATTTTACACTGATTTTTAATGCAAATCACCATTACCGGATCTTCATGAGCTTAGCTGTTTGGGTTTTTTCCCCAGAGGGAATTAGCATGCCTTAAAACACCCTGTATTTCTTGCCATTTCTAAGCTGCTCATTACCCATAACCTATTCTTTTGTTGTTTGCCTGAGATTTGGGTGTGATTCTCCAGGGTGGAAACTAAAGCCTACTGTACCTTATCAGGAGGTGGGAACTGGAGCTGATTGACATCCAGGGGTGTGATCAGGGGGATGGTGTCAAATCCATCCTCCAAAAGGGGCTGCTTTGTGCTCTTCTCGCTGAAATTATTCCCCAGTTTCACCATTCTTCCAGGATAGAGGGATTTTCTGCTGGCACACACAGGCACACATGCACAGAAATGCAAAATATCAGAAATCAGACCTTTTCCCAGCCCTCGGGGGACCCGAAATACCGTCCGGAAAAAAAAAAAAATTAAAGAGAAAAATACGCGTTGGTCGCTATGACTCGGTTAGGTTTTGACGTTGTGGGAACAACGATGACCAGAGCTTCTACTATCAAAGTTAAAAAAAAAAAACACCCAGAGTGATTATGCACAGCAACCAGCACCCCAAATCCCCCACACGTCAGCCTGGTGCGAGCGGTGCCCGCCGGCGCGGCCCGGTGCGGCATCGCCCGCAGCCCGCGGGATGCGGAGCGTTCGGAGCCGCAGCCCCGGCGCTGCCCTCGCCCCCTCCCCTGCCCC
>VZRN01002232.1:1264274-1300481 GCA_013397935.1 Dasyornis broadbenti
GAGCGGGCGGCTCCCCCCAGCCGGCGATGGCGCAGCGGCAGCAGGTGGAGGGGGCGGCGGCCGAGGGCCCGGGCGGGACGCACCGCCCCCCAGCCCCTCCCCGGGCGGGGCCGCGCCGTGCCCTGCGCTAACGGGGCCGGTGAACCGCCGCCTTGCCCCTCACGGCCCTGCCTTGCCCGGCACGGAGAGCCTTAGCAGCCCCGGCGAGGGCAGCGGCGGCAGCTCGGGCGGGAAAACTGCGCTAAACGAGGCGGCGGCGAGGGGCCCCGGCCTCGCCTTCCCCGCGTGAGCCTCTCTCCGGTCGTTCTTGCGGGGAAGGGACGAGCGTGTGGTCAGCGCGGTGAGAGCCCGGCCCCGTGTCCGCTCTGCAAAGCGGGGGGATGCGAACGCTGGAGCCGCGTCACTCCAGGGCAAAGGCGTATTGCGGAGCCTTGCAGCCGAGACAGAGAGGACATCTTACAGCTCGGCTGGCTCGGGGCGAAAAAAAACCCAGAGTGATTCATATTCACTGCGCTATCTCCTATAACCCAAGGCAACCAGCATGCTCATCTTGTAGTCTTGCAGGTGCATTGCTTCCCAGCCAGTGGAGGGAAAAGCGCTGTGGGCGATGCAACAAGTGACTGGGGTGGTAGGCAGCTCTAAGAGAGAAGAGGCAGACAGGTGCTCAGCCTAGAGCTAGTTTCGTGCTTCAAAACCAACCAACCTCTTCTCGCAGATGCCAGCATGAGCAGCCTCTGCGTGGCTTGTTCCAGTTCCCCAATCCAACATGCGTTCTGTTTTCCTGAGGTCGACGGTCTGTAATGCTAGAGGCCCTTTCTGGCTGCGGCTCAAAACAAGTCGTGTCTCCAGCTATGGATCATCCTGTCTATCTCATTTATTTCTCCCATCAGTGTTCTGTCCTGGGTAAATAAAGTGTAAAATAAGTTTGTCTTACCTGAGTAACATTTCATAAATCACACTTGTGTGTGTTAAGTTGAAGAAAAAGGGTTTCATTTTATATAGAAAATTGCACCTGTGACTGGAAATGAAGGGGTTTCTCAGAAAACAAGAAACCCTTGAATTATTTAATTTTGGCAAAGCCCTTGTCTTACAAATGTTCTTGAACAAAACAGATGAATAACCCGCAGATGGATGAGTGTAATCCATTCATTTATATGTGAAGCCAAAGTCATTCAGAATCCAAATGACATCAAAAGTCCAAGTGATGATCAGAAGTGTATTTGACAGTATACTACAGGGAGCCAAAATAACACAGCAAATGGTTTAACAAATTGACTGACTAGGTCCTTTCATCTCCAGCTTCTGTGATTTTATATTTGAGCCCTTTTGGCTGAAGATGGTCAAAAGCTTTGGGCAATTGTGTATTAAGTGTGTGCCTGAGGAAGTATCAGTATAGGATTAAGATGAATGGATGTAAATTCCCCAGCTGGTTGGTGATGCATTTTTTTTAGTTATGTGAACATATGCATCGGTTACTCTGTGTCAGTGTCTGTTGTAGAGAAAAGGAGAAATTTGGATAGGCTGTTTACAGAGTACGTTATTCTCTTTGCTACTGTGCATTTCTTTAATGGTATCTGCCTTTTAGGAACTTATGCTAACTAGTCTTACCCGGTTCTCTAGTCTTACACAAAAAATGTTTTTGTTAAGCGGCTGAGTACTACACTTGTCACTCAGTATTTACACTCAGTGGCTGACATTTTTTTTTAAGTGCATTTCACCCCATGTACTATGATGTAAAAAAAAAGAAGTGTTTATGTGTGTATATACATGCACACACACAAGTATCTGTGACTAATAAGTGTCTTTACTTGACAGGTGTGTAAAATGAACAGAAAAGAGGCTTTAATTTCTGATATCAAATAGCCAACTGTAGTTTTCTACTGATGGTTTTAGAAGAAAGAAATGAAGTAACTTAGTAACAGAACTGGTATGCTTCGTAGTCAGAAGTTGCTGCCTTAACAAAGCAAAAAGGTGTGTATTAATGTAGACATTATTTGAAAATAAATTGATTCTTTAAAACTAGCACACCTCTTTTCTCCAGGGCTTCTGCTGTAAGTCATTTTGCTATGGTTGTTCAGGGGGTTTTAAATTTGGGGAAGGAACTGTCCTCTATCTTCCACAAAGTAACTCGAGTTCCAGGTGCTTAACAAATAACACAGATCCTTGCTGAGGCACCGAAGTATCATGACCAGCAATCTTTATCTCATGTTAGTCATCTCTGAGGAAACATGATAGCTCCTTGTGGGTATGTGGGCAACAGAAAAAGCAGCCAACACATGGAATTGATGACCTAGTGGCTACTCTCATTAAGTCAGATTGTGCCCTGATTTACCTACTCTGAAACCTTAATGGTCTCAGTGAGGTTAGAATTCACTATGTGTACCATCAGCCTAACTATGAAAGCAGAAAATTTGCCCTACCATCAAGCAGATGTAGTACTTCACAATGAAATAACTAATGGAGGGGGAAAAAAAGAAGTAATGTGAAGCTTGTGTTTGTTGGCACTTGGTCTAGGAAATGATGCAGAAGTCTTTCCTAAATAACAGTAAGCCCATGTCTCACAAAAGCTGGAGAAAGACCAATTGCATGGGACAGCCTACATTTTCGCGTAAACCAAGAACACTTACCAAGCCCTCATTTTGAAGCAGAAGCATGAAGAATAAAGTCACACAGTCTCTACATATGGAAATTAAGGAAATGTTGTAAACTGGTAAGTTCCATAGGGCTGGACGTCTGATTCATCACAGGCAAAAGCTCTAGAAATTCCAGGATTCTTTTCCTGCCGAGTAGTTGTTTCTAAAAATGAGACCAAAATTGTGACAATTAATCTATTATTTGTGATTTGATGATGCTTTATTCGGGTTGGCCACGTGTCTTTTTCTTTGTGGGTTGTAGTTTACTGACACAATCAACTGAAATGGCTCTTCTGGAGCCATTACAATTTGTTGTGTTAGTGCAGCTGAAAACACTTCAACATGCCATGTGTCACGCTTTGTCAAGCTAACAGTTGATGTTTCCAAATCAGGATTAGGAACAGTGCTGATGCAGTGCAATGCTGCAATTGCTTGTGCAACATAAGCGTTCGTGAAAGGGAACAAACTCTGCTGAAGGAAAGCAGCGCTACCTATTGTTGTTTGTCAGGTGTCCCAGCAGTTTATTTACCCTAAAGCATCCGGTCCCTTTGGTATCTGAGGTTACTTACAAATACCAAAGAACAGGAGCATTCCCACCAATCCATTTTAGGAAACCTATAATCTTCAGAAATTATATTAAACTCTTAGTCAGCGATAGGAACTTGGATTGAGTGATGTGGCAAAGGAGAGGCAGGAAATGCATGGTGAAGCCAGCCAGGCAGAGCCAACTGCATGGCTCCTAGCACGATACAACCAGGAGCTCACCTCACCAGGCAGTGCCAAGTTTATACAGCCCCTTTAGTCTTTCTCTGTGGCCAGTAAATCCAGACTGGGAGAGCAGTGAAGCTAAAACTTAACTTTTTCTTTAGGATTTTATTCTTGGATTTCTGTACGTGAGAGGCTTATGTGTGAAAAACTCTAGAATTGTGACATTCATACTGAAATGGGTAATGGATAAATGAATACTGAACCTATGTTCACATCACACATCAAAAGTGATACCTTGATGACAGAAAATAGCAATATGAAAAAATAGTGATTTTCACTTACTGTCAGATTTGTAGAACTGTCAAATGAAAATAAAAGGTATTGATACTGAAGAAAGTACATCTGTTATTTCCAATATTACTGAAAAGGATGAGGCTGAGTTCTTCTTTGGGGAAAATTGAGAAATGGTCACTGGAAAGCTGTGAAATTCTTTAAAACATCGAACCACTTTTCAAGTCTGGCATCCTTAGGTTAATCATCCTGAATTCATAGATAGACATATAAATAAGATTTTTCAGAAAGAGTGTAGTCCACACATTGGAATAATGCTGAGACAGAGGAAGTTCTAAGCACTCGGATTCTCGAGAGAAGCATTTCTCAAATGGTGATGAAAACATCAGTGATACACCCACATAAAATACAGGGCAGTAAAAGCCAGCAGGATTGCTCTGAGAATCTGTGCTCTGAGCTTGCAGGTGCAGCAGAAGGGATAAATTGTGCTGCAAGGCAGATTATGTCCTGTGCCTCCTCACACCATCTGTAGGCCTGCAGGTTCATCTCTTGGTGAAGAAAAGGTGCCAAAATACAGCAGGGAGATGAGTGCTCTGGGTCTGGGGGAGAATTATTTGTTCTCCAAGGTTCCTGTTATTCCTAAATATCAGACACACCACTTTGCTAAGCTGGGGCAGGAAAGTGACAGTCAGGAGGAGGAAGAGGAGGCAAAGCTCTGTCTGGCAGAGGGATTTGGGAAGACAGTAGTGATGGAATATACCTAAAGGCAAGGAAGCACAGCTTTAGGGGTAAAGTGAGGTTGATCTTTTACTGATCTCTTCCCAGGTTAATCCTGCTTATGATTTAAACAGTCATTTAAATGGCTAAACTTACCTGATTTAGAGAAGCACAATAATATTTTGGCTATTATACAAATGTATTTCAAACAGCATCTAAGTAACACAAGGTCATGTAGCTATCCAAAACTATCCTCTATTAATTTAGAGCATTGCGTGAATTTAAAGGATACGATCAATTTCAACAGAAGCTGGACTTAACCACTAAACCATTTTTTAAAAAAGCATAAATAAACATTTCACCAAGAATGCTAGAATGTGATCCTAGACTTCTCTTTGGCCTTGAACCACTTCAAATTAATTGGTTTGCAGCCAAAGGAGGTGCATAATATAACATCACAATTTATATTTAGGAAACCTCATTAGAAATGAAAAAGTTATGTAACTCCTCAGAGAAAGCAAAAGAAATATAGGACAAATTATACTCAAACACTGCAGTTAAATTATTTTAACAGCAGGGTAGCTTTAAAAAAAAAAAAACCTGTTAGGACAAAATCCTACATAGCATGAGGAAAAAAAGCTTTTATGTCTTACTGTAATTAGAAACTCATCAGGTTAATGGGGCAATTTTTCAAAAGCTGCCATTTAAGTTTTTGCACATGGCATTGATCTTGCTGCATTTCAACTTGCAAAAAGAACTTGGCCAGAGGATAAAAAAAAGCAATCTGACATTTTCAAATGCGCATGTAGATCCAAAGCTTTGTATCTTTTGTGTCTGTGCTCTTTCATTCAATTTGTACTTGTGATGGAGTTCAAAGAAGATGTCACTTTCACTTCAATGTTTGCTGACTGAAATTGCCCAGACCTCCAAGTGCTTTTGGGGTATCTCAGTCTTTAGCAGGGAATCTCACAGGCTTCAAGGGAAGGAAGGCAGCTTGTCAAGATTCACTCGTTATTTGGGCACTTAAAATCTGAAGCACAGGAAATTAAAGATCACTTTTGATAATTAAGGTCAGCACTTTAAAAAGACATTTGATGTTTAAAGACATGATAAGAAGAAATGTTGAAAAGAATGGAAAGGGATATAGCATTATGGGAAAAGTTTTCCGAAACAGCCAAATGACAGAGGAGCCTAAATCTGTAGGCAATTCTTTTATTGACTATGGCAGGTTTTTGAGAAGTCCTAAATATGCTTATTTACACAGATATCTAAATGTCAAAAAACAAAGAGAGGGGCATGTGCAAAACATCTTCTCACTTCAGATGACTAACAAATGAAAAATAAGATGGAGCCTGCAAAGCAACTCATGAATGAGCCAGCCACCTTTATGAACAGATGAATTATTCCTTTTAGAAAGTAATGAATTATTAGAATTAGGTACCTTGACTGCAGTAGCTGCCCACTGAAATACTTTTTTTAAGAAAGCTTTAAATATGGTACATTGAAAAACAAATCTGCAAACAGAGATGTTACTAAAAAACAAGGTACTGTGCTTATCATTATATTCATATTTTTCAGGGTGGGTGGAGCAAGGTAATTATGGGAATGGAATAATGGAATAGAATAGTACAGAGTAGACTATTTCAGCTGTTTCCTCTTAAACACTGACAGGCTTGCGGCACCGACCACCTCTCTGGGGAGCCTGTTCCAGTGTTTGACCACCCTCTTGGCAGAGAAATGCCTCCTAATGTCCAGTCAGAACCTCGCCTGCTGCAGCTTTGAAGTACTGCCATGTGAAATAAAATAACTCAATAAATGAAGTAGAATGGTGTAGCTAATTAACTGATATCAGAAGGGTACTCTTGGCTTAAAAATGTATTGCTATTTACATATAATATCATTAGTTTCATATTCTGGACGGAAAAGGTTTTACACTTGACTGTTATTACAAACTGTACAAGCAAAAAGCTGTGATATGCAGTGCAGCTTATTTGCACTGCACATCACACTCATCCGTAAGATTAGAGCTTTATAACAGCAGAGTTTTCCCTATCCTGGTAACCCATTTTGCATTCCTTTAAACTGACAATCCATGCAACAGGAGATACTTTGAAAAACGACAACAAAAGGATGTAGCAAGCAATTTCAGTAGTTACTTCAAAGAAATAGTATTAACCCTGCAGGATCTTGTTGCCACAGGAATAATTCTTTCCCTGCTAGCTGAAAAAAATTAAACCCAAGACCAACCACATCCAGACAGCACAGATGTTGACTACCACAGGATTACTGGTACTTCACAGTAAGAGATCTAAGAACTTAAACCCCCGTTTGTATTCTGTAAAATGCACAGCATTGTCACCGCTATATTTGAATTACTTATTTTACTTTAGGAAACTGCAACTGAGGGCATTAAGCACCCCACGTGCTAAGAAATCTAAATCCGGTACTTACGGATTTTAAATTAATCAAATCTCTAAACATGGTGCACATTTGAAAAAAAATTGGTCAAAATGAAAACACAGTGAAAAATAGAAAATAAGAATGACAAATGAGGAATAATTCCAGAAAGACAGGGTTCCCACTGAACGTTAAAGTACATTAGCTAAGGAAATCTACCAAACACACTCAAGACTCTCTCCATAAATCGGGTTCTTGAATCAGTGTCTTCAATCAGAACTGGCAGTAAAGACATCCAATTGCCTTTTGGGGACAGAAGGGAAGAGAGATCTCCTTGAATACTTCACTAAGGGCTGTGGAAAGCAAATGTTGTATTAGTTTCCCTGAGAAGAATATGGGCAATTGTACCAAGCAGCTTCCAAAAATATTTTACATCTTCAAAGCACTGGACAAAAATGAACTAACAATTCCCTGTCCCATTTCCCATTACAGACAAAGATGAATTCCAAAAGAAAAGCAAATCAGGCCTCAGGCTTGAGAGATGGAAAAGGACAATTCTTCAAGAGTGTTGGGATGGCCTAGCTAATTAATAGTAGTAGTTTAGTGAGAATCTCCAGGCCATAATTCCTATAGAAAAATCCGAAGTGGTATATTCTAATATATTCCCTGCTGCCTAGCTGCATTTTGCTCAGCTGAACTCAATCCAACTGGCTCATACCAGCAAAAGAATTTGTAGATGGTCATGGGATCATAAAGCAACAGCTCAACAGACACAGGAGGAACAGGTGGACATTTTTGGTTTTTCCCAGTAGTCTGTTCTTGTTTTCAGCTGTCTCCAATTAGCATATGTAAATGTTAACTACTAGAAAATCAAAAAGGAGTATAAGGAAACATTTGGCAGTGACAAGGAAAGATCTGTCACTTCTACTGAAGGAGGACATCAGCCATTCAAGAGCCATCCTGTCTGTTCCGCTAGTCTAGTCCTACTGGGCAGCCTGGGATATTAGAGAACATTCCAGAAGTAGCAACAGCAAGGACTTGGTGCCTTCTCCCCACTGCAAGGGAAGAACTTTTAATCCACATAGACACTTTTTCTTAAACTAGATTGTACTGATCTTCAGTAAGTCTAACACTCTAATATTTTCTTTTGGGGAAAACTTGTGATCTTAATGTGTAGAGGCTTTTAATTACTTTCTTCCTCAAGACATTTTTGTGGAGGATCAGTGTATTAACTCATGGAATTTCAGAGAAATTTAAGCTGGTTCAAAATACAGTTTTTGCTTAGGCTACAGCTATATGGATTTGGGACACGGTTTAGTTTTTAAAAAAGAGCCCAGTATCATCATGCTTACAGAACACAACACACAATGGCAATTCCATTTCTATAAAGACATTTCATCCTCATCAAGCTTATTCTTCCTCTCTTTTGGGAAAAATAATGCTTATGTCAAGCATAAATAATGGCAGTGACTACAAATAGACAGCAAATGTGGACCATACATACCTTCAGGAGTGTAACTAACCCAACATGCTTTATACACACAAAATCTAAAGAAAACCAGTGACCAGCTTTGCTGGAAACTGAAAGGCAACTTTTTGAGAGATTTTTATGTATTTCTATGGTTATAGGTAGGTACAGGAGGCTATCTTTTTGAGATGCCCCAGTTCTTTCATGTCTAACAAAGAGCCTGAATGTCCTTTACATCCAACATACATAACTTATTTAGATTACTTAAAGAAAACCAAGTTAACGTGAAACTACTATTACCAAATTATTTAAAATATTTGGAAACTACTTGTTTTCTAGAAAATAATTGTTTCAAGTTGTTTTTCAATAGTTTTGTGGAATAATATTTGAACAGGTCTGTATTATAAAACTGCCTACTAATAAAGCAATTGACACTTCTGGCAGAGCTGAGTATTTCAAATATGATAAACAAGCGAAGTACTTGTGGTTATCAGCTGCTGTGCACTCCAAAAGTGCGCTTGCTATGCACTCTGAAAACTTTTGAAAATTGTAACTCTGTAAAAGCAGAGTGCTTTCAAAGAGTAATAATTTGTAAATATACACAGTGACTTTTACTTAAGATTCCCTTGGAAAAATACAACTGAACACAGCTGAAAATGTTACAGCAGCAAAATCCCTATTGGAGCAAGAGGGAGGAGCACATTCTGTATCACTTTAGGCAATTGGGAGTTTGACTGTGGCACAGGTATTAACAAGGCAGTTCCAGTTACAGTGATAACAGCGCTCACCACGAGTGGTAAGGCAACCAAATGTAGTTGGGCTGTAAAGCGATAGTCATACTGGTTGTCTCGTAACACCTTATAGATACCTTTATTGCTGCCATGGGTAAGTAGATTTAAAACTAAAGGTAGTATTTGATCTGTATCTATTATCAATCTGTACAGCCAAAATCACAAAGCCAAATATTGAAACTCCGTATCAGGACATCCTTGGAAATTCTGAAATCCATACTTTTCACTTTACTATTAGAGTTTAGTTTCTGTAAATTTTTAAAGAGAATATCTGCTTACTCTCACAGGAAATACTTTCAGATTTTTAAATTATTATTATTATTATTATATATTATTATTATTATTATTATCTCCTGTTCTGGAGAAAGCACTGCTAAAAAATTTCAGTCCTGCATCCTTCCACTCAGACTCTAATTATTCTGAACACAGAAAACTTCTCATTGCTTATGCTTTGTCTGCTTTCTGTGATCCCTGCCCTTTCAGCCTGAACACATGCAACTGTGCAATACTTTCAGGTCCTTGCCAGGAGTAGAAGCCAAAACACTTGTTCTGTGGGGAGAGTTGGAGAACGATTTCCTAAGTTGGTAGGTGGGCATCATACAGTCGAAGAATGGTAGAAGGTGGTTACCAGCAAGATCAAAATAGAGTAGTGTTAAAAATACTTATTGTGATGAGCATTTTCATGTAATGTGAAGGGAATGGTTAAGGGTTTGTTTAAAAATTACTATCAGGAAACGTAAGAGGTCCCGAGAGCCCAGAGAGCTCTGCCAGGGGGTCACAGTGTTTCCCAAGGGAGCTCTGCAGGGGTGCCAGGGATCTGGCTTGCTTGGTGTGACAGGCTGCAGCAAGAGAAACAGCTCTGAAGGGCTGAGGCATAAGGCACACGTTCACAAAGCACAGAGATAAAACACTCATGGATTGAATGGTCTTTGTGTCACAATTCACAATATCCACGAGACTGAAGCCCAGCCGCGTTCTGGCTGTCGCTGGCAATGCGATCTCCAGCTCTGCTCGGCAGGTACGCCCAAGGGCAAGAAATCATGTCCTTACGGTTTATTAAAGAGGCGGATAACAAACCAGTTAACACATTACCGCTTCTAACATAATGGAATGAGGTTCATCGCTGCTGCTAAAGCCACAGCCTGATTGCCGAGCATGTGCGGGAGGAAGGCACGGCTCTGGCGGGACCGCAGCGGAGCAGCCCAGCTCAGCCCTGCTCAGCCCTGCTCAGTTCAGCCCAGCCCAGCCCAGCCCATCCCTCCCATCCCATCCCATTCCATCCCATCCCCTCTGTAGCTCGGGCTTTCACTGCCACCCGGCGGCAAACAGGCTCTGAACCCTCCTGACTGGCAGCGATGCTCCCAGAGCATTGGCTCTGTGGATTCATGGGAGAAAATAAACTGCTCAGCTCACATCCATGGAGGAATAAGGGACAGATAAAGGAATCTATTATTTGATACGAACCCAACATTCAAAAATCACGTGGATATGTCCTAAAGCAGCATGAATGTGACCTACAGATGGCCAGCAATATTTTGAAATGCTTTTTGTCTTCTGATTTCTAGGCACTTGTAATATGTCAGTCTCTCCTGCAATAACAAGGGCTAACCCCTTTCAATGGTAGGTTTTATTTAATCCTCTTTTCAGAGGGAAGGATTTTTGAGAACAGCAAGTAGCACAAATCATATAATTAAGCATCTGAATAGTGGTGATATGATTACTGGTGGTTGCCAAGGCTTTCTTGTTTAAAACAAAGCTTTCCAAGGTGATAAAGCTTTGATGATTTCACTACAGCCAGGTTTATAAGAAAGATGAAATAATATACTTAAGACAGTCAGAGCGCTCAAGGTGCTCATCCATATCATACAGTCCATATATGACAGCACTCCTTATCAGAAGTACATGAGATAGTTTCCAGACTTTGACTATTATTTAGTGTTTTGTCACAGAAGGGTTCTTCTAAGCACTTAAAAAATACAAAGGGATGTGATATCAAAGCAGCGAGAAAGAAAAACTCCAGTTGAAAACATGAAGTGGAAGTATGTGGCTCATAGTTTGTGTAACACTTGCATTAGGACTCCACAGAAAAGCATCCTTTAGAGTTATTTCTTCTAGTCTATGCAAAAATAAAAATAACTTGGTCCTGGGTATTTAAAAGCTACATTTTATTAGGAAAAAGAAAGTTCTTTGCAGCTGGGCACAGTCAAGATTCCTGTTTTGCCCATGTGCCAATGTAATAATTTAGAGCTGGAGTTCAAAATCTTGTATTCCTGACAAATATTCAAATTACCAGAAGAGTCACTTTCTAGCCAGTGGCAGAAGAACAAAATACACTGTTCTTCCTCTTTGACTTATTACTGGATGGTTCCAAAGGCCTTCCAGCCACTTAGCAAATATGCTTGGTGCCCTAAGGCCCCAGTGGGCATCCTTCTGCCAAAGAATGGATGAGAAAAACAGAGAAGCTTTTAAGATCAAAACCTTTTTGGTCAGTGTAATCTCTCTGGTAACTCTGAAACTCACAATTACAAGGAAAATAATTTATCAGCTCCATGATTTTGTCCTCCATTTCAGGCTGTAAAGTAACTGCTCTGAAGCAAACATGGCGTAATCTAATCTACTTTACCGTAACAGCAGCTGAACTAAGTTTTGACAGTGATTTTCTTTTTGTCTGCTCAATTCCTAAACTCAGAGTGAAGTTTGAGCTTGAGAGGGTGCAGAATACAATGGGTGAAACCAAAGGCAACATTTATATGAATCTTAATGAAGTTGAAATCACAAGCTTCAGGCAACTTCAAGTCTTCTGCAAGTCAAACAAGATCTGCATTACATGAGAACTTGATGTAACGTTATGATACTCTCACAAGTACAAAAGGTTGTATTTTCCAGTACCTGATTCCCCTGTGACCCAGCTTTTAAAGTCATGATTATGAAAGGTTTTGGGAAGTGAAGGGAGTGTATGGAAAAACAGTGCAAATTGTTTGCTTAACAGCATTTGCTTTTAAAGCACGTCCAGAAGTGTTAAAAATATGCTTCAGATGATGGGAGTGATTCATGACTAGACAGCTGCTGAGAGAGACATCACTGACAGGAGAGAGAGGGGGAGAGTGTGTGTGAGAGAGAGGGAGAGAGATTTGACATGCAAATTACTTGGACAAAAAGAAATTAAATACCATTTCTTCTGAGCTTTAGAAATTAGGAATTATTTTAATGACTTTTGAATTGAAATGAAGTTGCATCTGCTGGAGCTGCTGGAATTTCAGTGCCCCCTCAGATTTGCTCCACAGGCTGCAGTTGTTATCCAGCTGATGCTATGACCGTCTGCCATCACTTTCGGGATAGGAAAAGGTATTATCCTTTTGTCCATTTGGCATTTTGAAATATTAAGAGACTGACTGCTGCATTTCCTGTCAAGTCCTAACTTCATAAATAATGCAATTCTGACATTGGTGTCAATCTTTAGTCAAAAAGTTTAATAGACTTGATTGTGAGCAAGTCCCTGCTCAACAAGTAGAAGCAATACTTCCCCCAATCTTCTTTCTAAGTCAGAAAGTGTTTGGTTGAAATCCAAATCCAAATCCGAAAGTGGTGACTAAACAATTTAACACTTGAGTTTGAACTTTGATATTCTAGGGATCTACAGCATTCCCCATCTAAAAAACATCATGGCAGAAGTTCCCACCTCCTGTGTACCTACAGTCCCACTGCTTTTCCCTATCCATTTAGCACGGATCTGATAGCACAGCCCTCAGCCTGTGGGCACGGGACTTTACTGTAGCAGCCGACCAACAAAGAGCAATCTCCACTGATTTTCTGCTTCAATATTGCTAATTTCATATATGTTTACAGCGGTATGATGTTCCCTGAAGGCCCAAACTTAAATTTTGGGTATTTGTCAAAACTAGTTAGCCTTAATGTTGGCCTTTTCATGACTCCACATATATATGCCTTCTGGATGATTTAATCTTTATGGTTGCTCTGTATATTTTTTTTCCTGAAATACTATGTCTTATTTTTGTGGCAAGAGAATATGTGGAGAGCGTTTATTCTGAGTGAAAGTAAAACACAGTAAAATCAGCTAGAACTCTCTGCACCTAAATTTTACAAATTTTCAATCACTTCTAAAATAAGCATGTTAAACATTCATATTTTTGCATTGAAAAAGCTAAGCTGATTATAGAAAACTAAAATGATTAAATCATAGGCAATTTGTGCCGACCACCCCCTTTTTAGAAAGGGGTTTTTTTCACTTTCTTTGTTTCACTAGAATACAGATTATCTATTTGAAATACATGAACTGAATGGACTTCCCATTGAGGTTAGTGTATTCTAGCATTGTAATAAAGGTTATGAAAAGATGTCCGAGCACCAGCTGGCCTTCCTTTGATCCTCTCCATTCTTGTGATGATACATTTTCACACTTAAGATGATTCCCTTCTACCTCAAAGGCTGAGAGTTGCTTTGGTCCTTACAAATATTAACTGCAATCACAATGACCTATCTTTCTGGTTCCAGTCATCTGTTTAATATAGAGTGGAAGGTCAGAACTACATTAAAAGGGTCTGAAAGGCTTTATTTCAGTATACTGCCCCATGCAGAGCTTCACAAAAAGCTGGCAGACTTGTAGTTCATGCATGCACGCTCCTCAGCACTGCATTGTGCGCTTCTATTAATGGGCTTTTGTAACCTTCCAGGAAAAATTCCCTCACCAAGTGAACAAAACTGTTGTCAGATCTGAACACACATGTGAATATCAACTACAAAACAGAAAAAAAAAAGTATATTTAAACAGTAGGGGTACTGTCTTCAGAAAAAAAAAAATGTCTGAGTCATTAGCTTGTGTCTTCACTAGGCTATGTTTTAAAGGTAGTTTTTATCTATTTCCTAGGATGCAGATTTAATAGCAGAGGTGGAAACCAACTGTTTAGAGAAGGCAAATTCAATAATAGATGTCAGCAAGGATTAATGAATAAGGCTATGGACCAGAAAGCACAAGCCTGTGTGTACCAATACAAAGAAACCTATTTGCAGCACAGTGGAGCACAGGTCACTTTGGAGTCATTAGCATACTGAATTACCAAATAGCTGCATCTAAGGCACTTCAGTCGTCCTTACAACACATTTCCCAAGCTATCACATTTTTTCTTTTGAAGCTGTCTATAAAGCTCATGTTTATTTGCTTTCTATTAAGTCTTCTGCTCAAGCAGGACCACGTCTTGCCAGGTTTATCCAACATACTACTTCTCAAACAAGCTCTTTAGCAAGAAAGCTAAATATCCAAAATCCCAGCACACACCCCAAAACACAGAGCCTGGTGATTTTGATCAAGTTTTACAGCTCTGTTTACCTATATGCCTCTAATTTTTCCTTACTGAACTTGAATATGTTAACCTCTGGTCTGGATTATGAGGGGTGGGTAAGTGGCATGAAGTGGGCAACAAGAATTGAATGCAGCTGTCCATGTATGAATGGAGCTACCCACAGTGGGGAAGACAATGCAAGGGAAGAAAAAAGTGGATTCCAGAAGCAAATGGCTTATGGGGCCAGTTCCACTTGTTTCACACTCATTTTGTCTTAAATTCGGCTTGCTCTTGTATACGCCACTCAGATGTTTTAGGAATACTTCATGTGTAGCAATTACTTTCCTGTAAAATTATCAACAGGAGTTTAAGCGTATTTGAATTTGCTGAAGAAGCCATGGAAACCAAGCACAAGTGCTCAGTTCTAAAGCTCAACCTCTGAATTCGAGAAACATCTAGTAGGCCAGGTTTAAAAAGAGTATGAGAGAAGGCAGATGAAGTGCCAGACCACAAAAACACTCTGTGCTCAATGGCAATACGTAATAAACAAGCAGTAAGTCCTTCCTAGTGAAGTTCTTCTTCCTTGAACAACTTACAGACAGTAAACATCCTCACATAAAAATGGCAGGTTACATTTTATATAGGTTTAATGCTCTTAAATAACAAAAATAACCACTGTAATGCCTCCCAAAGTTAAAACATTAATTTGATTTTTTAAAATATTGTTCAGGAGTCAAATGACAAATACGTCTGCACTGAACAAACCCAAATGGTGCCCTGAGTGGTCACCTGCATCTTCTGTAAACAAAAGTGATTCAAATTTGCAAGACAAAAAGCAGCTCTGAGCTGCAGGATAATTATTCCAAGAAATAGCAATTAGCAGTCTTCCAATTGTACTAGGCCAGGCTGGTTAACATCCTCTTCCCAAAAATATATATATATATTTTTTAATAGCATATTATTTACATCAACTATAATGCCACTACTGCACTGCCTAGTACTGGCCAAAGGACTGATGCTTTATTCACCCCCACAGTATCCCGGCTATTGGGTATTTATGAGCAATAGCTATGGATGGGTGTCTGCTTCTTGTAAAATACCATTGGCTCAGCATGTGTGTCAGTTTCCAGACATTCTTCAAAGTCGCAGGGTATTTGCTTCTCTCCAGCTGTGCCAGGTTTATGGCAGCATTAGGACTCTCAAACTGTATTTGCTATTCCCACTCAAACGTCCTCTTCATTACGGACCTACAGGTTGGCATAAGAAATTATGATGCAGGAAAGATCCTCTTTCAAGGTAATTTTCTACTGAGGTCCCGCTGAGAAAAGCTCAGGCAATACTAAACTAACATGACAGACTGTATTTGATTTTGGAAACACAAAAGCAAAATACATCTTCTTGCAGTCAGGCAGGGATATTCTCACTGCAAAATGGCTGCAGGGATGGGCCTTTTTAATCCAAAACTTCTTACTCCATACATAAAAATTCATTCTCTTTCATCTGACTCCATCCACCTACTAATCTTCTGAATTGTCTCTCTTTCCCAGCTTTTCCTTCAAGCCAGATAGAAACGACAGTTCTTAGTGCGCCCCTCCAGTACTGCAACTCCTCCTTTTTCTGGTTCCAGCAGCACAAACTCAGATGGAACAACTTCCTCCTACCAGTGTTTGTTCTACTTCCTTCTCAAATATGCCAGATTCCAACGTGGTGTTTTAACAAACCCTCCTAACTGCAAACACATTCACAGTCTGGTAGCAGTTTTGAGAACTTTCATGTTTCTGGTGTGAAACAACTCTGAGAGAAAGAAATAATGCCAAGCAATGGGAATTATCCTTACTGCAACAGAGCTGTCTGTTCCCTTTGACAAAGCACCCGATACAGGCAATCTAATCTATGTGCTTAGAAGTATTTCAAGTTGCTGCTTTCACTTTATGACAGACTTACACATTCCTCCAGACCTCCAACACTCTGTTAGAAGAGCACAAAGGCTGCAACGTGGTTTGTTTTAAACTTATCCCATAGTGACTCCTCAAAAATACAACCGAGAAAGCAAAACCATGGCAGAACCAGAGACAACTAAGAAGTTAGGATGCTCTTGAATTGCAGATTTGTCCTTTCCGAGGAACAGAATCCTTGTGGGAATAGAGTCAAACTTCTATTTTCTCTTGGGAAAAGTAAATTTAAAAATAGTTTCTGACAAGAGGAAACCTAGAGTGCTAGTGACTGGCAGATACCCACATTTTGCCTTAGGCAGCAGTGCAAAGAAAGCAGAGTGAGAGTGAGCATGAGCACACATGGTTAGGAACAGAACTGTAGTACCTGGACTGTAGAATGGCATGTGGGCAATTCCCACAGGGAACTGCAGTGTCCCAAAGCAAATAATGCAAGAGGCAAAGAATGAGGGGAGAACTCAGGGTTCACGCATATAAAGTGTTCCCTGCTTAATCCATGTGGGACTGTGTTCAACTGGACTATGTGCTATTTTTAACACACACACCCTGCAAAGGCTTCTGCGTTTTGATTTCACTGGCTGGAAAAATAGAAATATTTTAAAATTTCCTAGTATATGTGCACTACAAGAAAAGAAAGGTGAAAAAAAATCCCAATTTGCTCTCCAGTGCAGCTGATTTTTTTTTTTTTTTTAACTGGTCTGCTAATGTAGTAAAAAAGTTTTCGTAACATTAAATGAGTATTGAGAGAAATGTGTGTCTTTTGAGACTCACACAGACAGTGTAATGCTCTGCCCCTTTTGTCTGAAGGATGCTGTGTTATGCTCTGGCCAGCAACACTCTCATTTTTACTCAGGTTGAAAGCAGTTAAAACCAGGAAGGTACAAGGACCAAGTAAAGGCAGTACAGAAGTGAAGTCCCAAATTGTAATGTATGGTGGTTAATACAAGAAGAGATAGAACACCTAATTTTGAATTCATAGGGGGAAAAATTGGTGCGCACTTTAAAAAGATATAAAAATACTGTATTTTCCAAGCTTTGAACTTCCACAGAATGTCATGTATCTGCAGCAAGCAGTTTGAAATGCAGCAACCAAAGCACCAAAGCAGAAAAAGGCATCTAAGCAACATTTCTATCCTGTAACAGTGTATTTATTCCATTAATCAGCCAATGTTTTATACTCAGTCAAGTATGAGACAACCTACTGCTGTATTGATTGCATTTATTTTATAGTGCAGCTCTTCTTGAGGTGGCATCCTTATTAGCATTGTAAAGATACCTGGAATAGATGGAACTGTTAGTGAAAATCCTTTATAGAAAGACACATCGAGCAATGTAAAACTCCTTCCCTTTATTCATTACTTGATCTTGGCCTTCATTGTACAAATAGTCTGCTGTGCAAAATAGTTTATAAAATACTAAAAAAAGAGCCTTTGTTGTAAAAAAATAAAGTTTCTAGATATACAGTTACTTTGCACTATCACAAATATTGTCCAGTATTTAACATTTAAATTCAATGTCACAATACCCAGGTCCTGTAAACTGATGACCCTACTGGTAACAAAGCCACTACTGAAACTCAGCTTCACTAGGGATTGGTTAAGCATTTTCCTCCTGTCATATCTATACCCTTACACAGCTCTGATGACCTATACTTGGAATTGTACCCACATCATGAAATTAGACACTAGCCATCCTTTCCTCCATTATCAGATTTAAAAATTCCAAGTTAAATGGTAAATTTAGTCAGCAGCAAATTTTAGTAAATCATGGCAATAACAGATGAGCTACACAGTGCAGTCACAGAACAACAAAAGTCCCCAACAGTGCATTTAGACTTTACTGAGAAGCAGTGTAAATAAAGGCAGCCTACCCAGGGTTCTGTGAATGCACACTTTGATTCCTGTCAGCGTCCATGCTACCTGGCTTAAAAACTCTCCGTGGTCTCCCTATGCTGCAGCGCAATTGCAATCACGTTAGCATGAAATGCCTCTAAAAAGTTTTGGTGCAGTCAGCTGAGCCCTCATTGTTCCAATTCGCTTTCATTTTGCAAGGTCTTCATGGCTAAGCCCCAGAGGGTCATGCTGGAGAAGAAGGGGCCCTCGTTACTCTTGTAAGGGGCAGATGAGGTCCGGCTGCCCAGGGGCTCATTGCAGTGGCTGCCCAGGCCAGCCATGGAGGAGCGGATCATGGGAACGCTATCAGACTGTAAGGGTTCCTCTGCCGAGGACACATCTACATCTGCATAGGCATATGGTGGTGGTGCTGGTGGAGTCTGCTGTGCCTGGGCTTTCAGGAGTTTAGCAGAATCCACGCTGAGTTTCCCTGCGTTTGCCGAGTCGTGGTGCTGGATCATCGATCGCAACTTGCAGTAAGAATCCGTGGAACTGTCAAACTCGGTGGAGTTTCCAGTTCCACGCCCAGGAAATTTAACAGACACTGGTAACAATGCAGCAGACATTTCTTGGCCAAAAGAGTCAGAGCTCTGGGACTTGTCAAGGTCGGACGTTTCAATCCCTTGGGTGAATTCCTCGAGTGTGTTGGGCCCCTCCTCAGAGGCTTTGCAGTGCATCTTCTTGTGGCGCCGCAGCACGGCCGAGCGGGTGAAGCACTTGTTGCACGTCTCACAGGTGTAGGGCTTCTCCCCTGTGTGAGTCCTCACGTGCCTGCGCAGGTCACCAGAGCCTGCAAAACATTTCCCTGCAAGACAGAAGTGACAGATTAAGATTTTGTTCTTAACATAAGTGAATAAATGTTTTAATTACAGAAACTATCAAGTGATAAGGTATCATATGTCCCAATCATTTTTCTAGAGCAGGTTCAAACGAGTTCCATCTATTTTTACAATTCCATTAACTTGTTTCTTCTTGATCTGATTTTCTAACTTGTGTTTCCCACAGAATGGGTTTAGTTTTTGTCTCCAGAGACAGGAATATCCATTACTGTTTGAAAGATGTGAGTGCTCTCAGTTTGTCTCAATCTTCATGGAGGAAAAAAAATAATTTTAAGCTATCAATTTAATTTGTCTGTCTGGAAAAACAGTATGCTGATAAGATTCTAAATATATTATTCCAGTGAGAGCTGCACCACAGAAAGAAATGGTTTGTTCATTACCAAGGAACTACTCTCAAAGTGCTGACAAAGTTACCTTTTTTGTTAACTTTCAGCTAACATAATGCAGCAGTGCTTTTTTATATTCTAGCCAGAGAATGTATGAGAACTGTAATTTTTTACTGCTGTAAATATTAGAATACAGAAAAATATTCAGCTGTTTGCCTATCTTCAAAGCCACAGTATCAAATAAGCTCAATCACCATACTGCAAAGAAAACAGTGTCTGAGGCTAAACCAAGGCAAAGTGTAGAAGAAGAAGAAGAAGCAGAACAAGTAAGAATTAATTTCCAGAATTGTTACATGATTCAGACACCTCACATTCTTTAAAACAGTAGAAGTACGCTTGTGATTTTTATCTCATTTATTTTGTGAGGACAAACACCAACTAAAATGAACTGTATTAAATGACTGCCCAATAAAACTGCAGTTTCAATTTTCAGCAGCATACTTTTTATTTTGCTGCACAGATATGTCTTCAGAACAGCCATTAAACAGTAATGATAAGATTAAAAATTACTGGAGTAACACATCTGGATTTTTTGCATAATGTGAATAATTTCTTAATGCTTCATCAGATCATCTTTGCACAACTTTTGCCTTTTAAGAACATGATAACTTGGCTACAATTAAAAATATTCAAAAGACCAGTACATGACAAAATGAAAACAAGCCTATTTAATGACGGCAACACAACTGATTGTTTATACTTTTCCATCTTGCATGTCTCTATTTCCTCATTCTGCTGCAAGGCCTCCTGATAATATTGGCTTTTTCTTGTGCCTTAAGACACAGCTAATAAAACATACTGCATTTGGATTTGAACATATGAAGCTACACTCCTCCAAAGCTGATTCCTCAGAACTTTAATGAAATTCTATCAAAATAGCACTTAAGGGCAAAAAAGCCAGTAGTATGCAGGATGCTTAGTAACAAATGAGATCAGGATGGACCTGATCAAAGGCCATTTTCAGACCACCTGAAAAAATGACCTGCTTAACAGATTTTGAAAATGGGTGTTCTCTGGTATGAAACATTGATTTAATTTTGATGTTATTCCAGAGGGTGAAGCAAAGTAACAAGAGATTGTTATTATCAAACTCTATGGGTGAATGCAGTTAAAATAATATTGTATGCAATTGGAAAAAAAAAAAAAAGACTCCATCAATAGCCAAGTGATGTCAAACTTAACTTTCCATCAGAAAGGACCATTCTGAAAATAAATCCATTTTTGAAGCAGCTACTATCAGCAGCTCTTTAGCAAACATGTACACATACAATGCTGATTTCTCTTCCTCCTTTCTCTGATTTTCAAATTAAATTCTCTTTTAAACTTATGAGAAACAAAGGAGTTTATTATACCAAATGAAAGACTGAAGCATGCAAGACAGAAGATTTTGTGACTAACTTTCACAACATGGTATTTCAATTTAAAATAATTTTGGTTAATTGTTATTCTCCTGACAAAGGAACTTTTACTTATCACTTGAAAAGCAAAGACACAACCAAGCAATGCACAGTGAATCTTACCGCAAGCTGAACAGCTGTATGGTCTCTCTCCAGTGTGCCTTATTCTGTGCTTTACCAATTTTCGTTGCATGTTAAATGACTTCCCACATTCATCACAGGTGAATACTTTGTCTGCTGTATGGGTCTTTTTGTGCTCCTTTAAATTACTGAAGTTACTGAAGCCTAGAAAAATGTGACAGACTCTGAGATTAAAATGACTCCTCACATTTCTGTCAAAAAAAACCCGAGGCAGAAACTTTGGTTCTTACACACCTCTGCCACAGATATCACATAGGTGAGGTTTTTCTCCAGAATGAATAATGATATGACGCTGAACATCACCAGAAGCAGCAAATCTGTAACACAACATAGAAACCCAATTAGTGCCTTTATAAGATCCTTGTTTCCCTAAACTGAGTATTGTGTGGAAATTGGCTTTAATGAATGCCTGCCATTCTGAACAAAGACTAACACAGATAAATGGTGCAGTTAAGAAAAATATTTTTAAACTGACAACATCCAATTGAATTTATGCTAGAAAAAATCTCCAAAAATATTTTCACCATTAATGTTACTAATTCATTCTGCATTTTATGCTACTTCTGCATTAGTGCATTTTCTTTCACCTGTTAGCTTAGCAGAAGGCAGAATTACTTAATGCTTTGCTTAAATGTCAAATTTCCCATGCTTCAGAATTCCATAAAATGTAAAAAAAATGTATCACCAAATAATAAAAAAAAATGTGAGGGAAAGGTACAAACCTGCATGATTTATTGTGACTCACACTGTTCCAAATACACACAACAGGATATTCTTAACTACATACCGATATACAAAAAATTCAGACCACAAGCTCTAGTGACATGATTATCTTACAAAAAGTCAGTTGCAGACATTTATATGTTTTAATCCCATCAGCACACATTTAAACCCAGCATCTTCTAAACAAAGTTGAGCAGTATGCTGCCTTAGCTCTTTCAGTTTAGTGAAGATTAGTAGAAAACATGAACAAATTTTTGCATGTTAACTTTACTACGATGAACAATTCTACTCACCTTTTCCCACAGATTTCACAAATGTATGGCTTCTCACCAGAATGTCGACGTAAATGTGTCTGGAGATTACCTGCCTGAAGGGACAGTAATTTAAGCATTTAAATTCAGCTAGCCTGATGTTGTATAACAACAGAAAAAAAAACCATGATGGGAACTATGAGACTGGCTTTTTATTCCTACTTCTAAGGCAGTGAAGACTACAAAGCATGTATGAACTTACGCATTCTTATCTAGTAAAGACAGACTATCATGTACTTCAACATCAAATTGTTTATGTATGCAATTATACATTCACAAGAACAGAAACGGGAAAAAGTGAAAACAAGAAGCCTGAAATCAAATATTAAGGGAAAAGAAAGACCTACAGTTGAAAACTGATTCAATTATAAATGAAAATTACACTATCTAGAATGCAATGAAAAAGGAAACTTACTAACTTACTAGCAACATGGTTCACATTAGTCTCCCTTTCCCTGTCCTACAAATAAAATATTGTTACACAAGGATGTCTGAATTCACCTACCAGGTGGTTAAAAAGAAAATAATAGGGTGAACATTTTTCAGTCCATAAAATACTCAGATGCTCCAAACCTGAAATTATCTACTCAAACCAAAATAGAACAGGAAGTATGGAAATGAACGAATGGGATGACTGGTAACTGTTTTATTGCGTACCTTTCCTCTCTCAATCCTATAAAAAATCATGCTAGTCTAGCTGGCAAACCAGACAATGACTAGATGAAACCTTCTTACTGAGTCCAACTTTTTAAAAAATGTTTTAAAGCCACCAGTCCTTCTGAATGGCTACTCCACTGAGTCCAGTTCTCAAAGCACAAGACACACCTCACAGAAGTGCTGCAGATATTCCATACATTGTGAGTACTTCCATAGTCAGTTTTTAATCCATTCCCTTTTATTCATAATGGCCTGATTTTATTTAAGTACACTACGGAAACATTAAGTCCTTTATATCAGGAAAGAAAATTTGGGATGCAAAGATTATCATGTCCCCATCAGTCACAGTAAGAAAACAACAATAAGACACAGAGTAATTTCTTCTGAGTCATTTAGATAATAAACTACCTGCGATGATCCGTCACTGTAATCAGACCTTATACCAGAGCTCAAGTACTGCAGGCACACACAAACAAAGGACAGTATCAAATGGATCAATGTTTGAACCCTGAGAGTGCTTTCTTTAACCCCTGTACATTTTTTCAGACAACAGAGTGACTGAACCACTATTTTCTATGGCCATGACTTTCTAATACTGAAATCTACTCAAAGAGAGGTATTAGGTACTTGTCTGGGGGGAAGAAGAAGATGAACCATGGAATAATTTCTGCTTTTCAAAGACAAGGGATTTCATGCAATGCATTTGAGAAAAACATACAGAAAAAAGACAGAACCTTTACTTCTAGCCATGTCAGAAATAAACTCTATCTTGGGCATTTGAAAATTATTCCAGATAAAGATAGAAGATGAACTTGAAGTGCAACAATTATTTAAAAATAGTTCCCATGCAGGCATTTTAAGTAAGAATAAAAACATTTTACAGAAAGAAGCAAGTAGATATCAATTTCTTTACTATAAGCCTATGTCATTTCCTCCTAATGAGGGCAAAGCTTGTTACTAACTGTGCTAAGACAAAAAAAGGTAAAACCATCATTAGCTTGTATTCCTTCTTAAGCTTTAAAGCTGCCACACAGCCTTGGCTAAAGCATCACATACACCCCAATGAAAAAAATGTCAGGGGACTTTTGCTTGCATTTCAGTGCAAGAAAAAAAATGCTCAGAAGAATCCTCTTAATGGTTGCATAGAACTCCTTACAAATTTGGAGACCAGACTCAGTCCTTTTGTAAATGGCAAGCTTTCAAAATGAAGGAACTTATGCACATGGGCCCCTAAAAGTTCTGCAGAAGGAGATAAAACATAATATCCTGGATCACCAGCTAGAGTTCACATCACAACAAGCTGTGTACAAGCAGCAAGGGAAGATGCAGGCTTGGAAGTAAAAAAAGGAATGTCTTCCTCAAAAAAATCAAAGACATTTATGGCTGTTTGTTTCCAACTCTGAGTTCCCATATCAATTTCCCCCACTTCCTTCATTTTCTGCTGCACATTCCAACACACAGCACATCAACTACATTCAGCAGGAGCAGACATCCCACCAGGCACAACGGCTGCACTGTCTCAAAAGCACAGAACATGAAAGTTTAAATAAGAAAAGTGTTTCTATTTCTGTGCTTGCAGACGGAAAAGATAAAGGACAAGATCAGAGATGGTATTTTAAGCAAAAAGTAGATAGTAATTATCCTTGCATCTTACTTTTGGGTAGGTGGAATCTTACTTACTTGCAGGATTCAAAAGCAAGTACCTCAGAATTATGCAACACCCCTTTATGACCAGAGAAAGAACTGCAGCACAGAGGCTGAATGCTCTGGCTCAGATGCTGGACCTGTAGGGATTGTCCAGCAAACTGTATCTACCTCTACCTTCAGGCAAGTGAGGTAACACAGAGGGAAAGGAAGCTGTTTAAGAGTGTTTAATTAAAAGGCAAAATTTCCAGCTTTGTTAGAGGGTTTGTTTGTTTCGGTAATCAAAGAGGAGCAAAGTGTGTTGCATGAGGAATCTGTCATGCCTGTCATACACTGAGTGTGTGACACTTCCCCCCTCTTCCCCCACTGTAGGGGTACAGAATACCACTCTTACTTGCCAAAAGTACTTTTAATGGAATTGGGAAATATCCACGCTTTTCTTTCAAAAACTAGAAGTTCAGCCGTCAAAATGAATGAAAATGCTCTTCTTTGCCTAAAAAGCAGAACCAGTTAGGCTGAAAATTGCTCAATAAGCAATGATGAAACAGTATTGTTCACTGGATGCAGTCTTATTTATATTCATATTTAGCACCAAGGTAGAGGATACAAAGGCATCAGATTCATGGGTCAAACAAGTCCCACTGGTGAGCCGTGAAACTGAAGCCGGAGAAGCACAACCAGTGGTGGGTGGGTAGACAAAGAGCATGCAACTCTAATTCTTAAACCAGGACCCACAAGAAATGCCAAAGCTATTAGACAATAATTATGTAATCTTAGTATAAAAATATGCACCTGTTTATTTTCTGCTGTACCTAGATGTGCACATTCCAACCATGAAATCAGAAAAGAAATAGACATTTTGGAAATGAGAGACAACTAGGCACCAAACTTGTAGAAATACAAATTAACTGTTGTACCCAGAACAGGAAGCAAGCACTGGAGGGCAAATTAAGCAGCTAAAGCTTAGGCCCTCTATGCAAGTACGCAATTTCACAAGCAGTTGTTTTTTTTAAATCATAGCTGAGTTTTGTCACTTCAGGCAGGCTGTGGTGTTCTCACTGGAAGAAACTGAACCCAATTGTATGGATAAAAATTTCTTTTATCTGATTCAAATCTACTTAATAATTTATGCCATTTAGGAAGATGAAACTGTATTGTGAATACAACATTATATAAAACTAGAACCTGCACTTTTTTCAGACACTGTAAAAATGCTATTCACAACATACCCCTAAGCACAAAGCAAAAAAACAGTTTAGAAATGAATGTTCTCTGTATTTCAAATATAGTTGTGGCTCTGTATAGTTAAACATTCATTTGAAGGTAAAACACATAACACATCTACTGAGAGCAGACAGAATCTAAGATACAGAATGTATCAAAGAAATCTAAAACACTTAACATCTTCAAATAAGACATTTTAATAATTTATCCCTAAAGTGAAGTTTGTCTTTGAACAAAAAAATTCTAATCTTAAACCCAAGATTTTTAGAATCAGAGATGCATTTCAAGTGTAATAAGTACCATAATATATAAAATATTCCCACCTGTGAGAAGTGTTTCCCACAAATGTTACATTCAAAAGGTTTCTCACCTAAAAGAAGAAACAGAACATAGAACTTCTAATAGTTGCAGTAGAACAGTTAAAATTGGTACACTTCCTTTTAAAACATGTAATGTAAGAGTAAAAAACATCCCCAAAAGGACACTTACCTATGTATTTAAGGGGAATTCAAGAGGGAAGAACAGCATTTACCATTAAGTTTCTATGGCAGAGGTGCTCAGAAACAGAATTATCTTTCAAAACAAGTAGAGGAGTTTTGATATGAATGGGTGAGGGTTTTAATGTTTTTTAAATACTTTTCTTTCCAAATGAAAGGGGTATCATATCACCAGGAAGAACAGAGTAGATGACAAGGTCCAACAACAACAGTGATGGGAAGTGCACCTGTTTTTTCACTTGCACAGACAGAGACATATTCTTAAAAAGAAGGAGGAACCAAGGGAAGCTAATTTGGAAGAACTGGGTTTTGATTTCAATTTTCAATTTCTACCATACATCTCTGCTCAGCACATAGCACACTTCCAGAAAATACATATTTGCCTTCAAATTCTCATCCTATATAAAAGTATCTGAAGATTAACCCAAGTATTTTGCTCCAAAAATTTATACATATAAAACTGTTATTCTTGAATCTCCAAAAACAGATTAGCAGCTTTAGTAAAAGCTGGTGCAGCCCACTTTAGCTTTTCAAAATAACTACTCTCAATCCAGAATGTGACTGCACAACACTTCAACTCTCTCACTGTCAATTTAAGACAAATATGTTTTTGTAAGAACTTTTTCTCCTCTACAATTTCATAAAGGTTTTTTTTTCCCCCTGCTTAGTTCTTGGTTTCCTAGTTTTTACATTGTTGATACAATTTTATGTGCATCTTTTAGAAATTTGGAAACAAAACTGATGCTCAAATACCACTGATTCAATGACAGTCACACTTACCGTCTTTCATGAGTCTAACTGCAAGTTTAAAGGACATTTATAATCTGGCCCACAGGTACAGGGCAACAAAACTAGTGTAAATCATATTACTTTGAAAACAGAATATTTCCAAAGGAAAAAAAAGATCTTACACTGTGTTTCATCATGGTCATGATTAAAAAAATTTGTCTAAAGATTTTTATTTACTTCTGTAATTATAATTTTCCTGACTTTACAGAACACCTCTTGGCTTCTCTTCCAGTAAGTATTCTCTATATCAATATTTTTCCTCCATCCTTGGAAATGTTACAAGCAACATCTACCATACCCAGGTGCGGAAGTTCCATTTTACTTTCCTCCTGCCAAATACAGATGAAGTTCTTTCAGCATATTTCAGGATCAAGGACTAAATGCAATTATCTTTAGATTTTAACAACACAGAGTAAACATACAGTTATGTTGCTTTACAGATTGCAACCCTGCAGTTAATCTGACAACTTGAGTCTTTATCTACTTTGTCTACTTAATGAAGAATCTAAATCTTCTGGCAGTTTTAAAAAAAGCTTTTCTTCAATTAAAAATAAAAATGATGAAACCAGTAAATCAACTATAAAGTAACTGAACTATAAAGTGCACTGAGGCTTGATTTCATTATGGCTTTAAACTTGCAAAACACTAAAAATTCTAATACTGACAACACAAATATAAATGAAACCAACAGGGAGCCAGATCTGTAGCAACTGGGAAGGATTCTGAAAACCATAAAAGCATCAAG
This sequence comes from Dasyornis broadbenti, assembly GCA_013397935.1. Lineage (NCBI taxonomy): Eukaryota > Metazoa > Chordata > Aves > Passeriformes > Dasyornithidae > Dasyornis > Dasyornis broadbenti. The sequence continues at coordinate 1,291,774 of VZRN01002232.1, forward strand.
ATAATATGAAATGGAGGATGAAAAACACTAGTAAGCAATTTTTGCAGAAATTGCCTATAAAAAAAAAATTACTGTAGACCTAAAGAATAGTGTCTGTACAGGAATTCACTTTGAAATGACTAGAGGGAGAGGGAAGGAATTGGAGGCTCAAATTACTCAAAACTATTATTGTAGGCTGCATGTAGCCTCATTATAACTGTACTGATGTACAAAGAATTGGAGTTTTTTCCCCCAAGATAAAGAGAAAACAAAAGGGTTTTTTTGGGGTTTTTTTTTCAAAAGAAACATCAAATTAGTTTTTAGAGAACAATTTTGCACTTGCATAGAATTCCAAACCACTGGGCTTATCAAGTAACCTATTGCTCAGAAGCAATTAGCCTCACTGTACCCGAGGGTGTATTAGGAAGAGCGCAGCTAATAAACTGAAGATTATTCTTCTCTGCTTATCACTGGTGAGACCATACCTGGGGCCTTAAGAAAAGAAGGCGAACGGGAGATCTTACTGCTGTCTACAGGCTTGGGGAGGCAGATGCAAGCAGGTTATTCCGGGTACACAGTCTTAGAACAAGAGGTGATAGATGCAAGTTTGATGATGAGAAATTCCAAATAGATACATGAAAATAATCTTTTACCCCATAAGAGTGATCAGATACTGGGAGTGATTGCCTGGAGAGGCTGTGGAAATTCTGTCATAAGAGATGTCCAAAATTTTGACTACACAAGGTCATGAGCAAAACAATCCAATCTAATTTGATGTGCCTTGAGCAGGAGACTGGAGTAGATTACCTCAGGAGATCCATTCAAATCTAAAGTGTTCTAAGATTCCACAACTGTCAATAAATTCTAAACCAAAAACCGTATCTGAGGACATCAGGACTGTATTCTTCTTGTTCAACAAGAAGAAGAAGAAGACGTGAAGATAAAGTACACAATAGTGGAATCCATGGCTGGACCAACAGCAATAGAGAAAAATTAGAGAAAAGTAGTAACTGAATACAATTTAGAGAACGCTTAAACAAACATCCAGGGCACTTTACTTTTGAACCCTTGGACTACCTTGTGTTTTCTATCTTCTGTTGCATCTTTTTTGTTCAACATTCTGCAAGAACAGGTGAAGATAAAGTACCCAATAGTGACCAAAGCAGTGTTGTGTCAGCTCCAGAGGAGAAAGGCATGAAGGCAGAAGTGGTGCTCCTGAAGAGATCACAAAGGTGAGGAGCTGTACTCACTAAAGCATGGAATGCTGGCAAGATGCTCAAGAAAAAGTCGGAATGAAAGGGTTGAGGATCACCAATGTATTACATGGCAGTGCTACTCTGTTCCTGTTGCATTCCATCCTGCCAAGAGTGTTTTCCATTGGCCTGGATTTGTTCTGGCTTGTTCTTTGAGATGTTCCCTGAAAATACATAAAAATATCCCAACAAAACTGCTGGATGTTCCTGGACAGGTATGGACTATACACAAGAGATATACTTGCTTCCTTTTTTTCAGACAGGTCAATATAATACAGAACAAATCATAACATTCAGTCAAAATCAATCAGTCAATGCGGTAAGCTCTGTTTAGAGATTCCTCTAAGCGTCCACTAGCAGTTCAATTAAAACAGCCAGACATGCCAATACAATGACTGTTGAACACAGTCTGGCTGCCTTCACACAGAAAACTCCCCAATGCACCCATGCTAACCTGTAAATTCTTTTAGTAGTTCCTAGTGTTCAGGGACAAAGAATTTCACACGTGCTTTTTCTTGACAACCAGGCCACCACAGCACTTGCTGAAAGAATTGTCATTTTTGGGTGAAAAACAGGTTTGCCAGTGCGACACGTCCATTTCAGCTTCCTTCATCTCTTCAGCAAAACCACATTGGGAGGACTTTCATTAAGCACTGTAAAACTTAACTGCTTGCTAACCCTCTACATTAGCTCTAGAAAATGTATGTTTCTAAATAAAATTGATTAGCTAGCAATCTGCTATGTTTTCTGAAGTGGCAGATGGAATAGAAATGGCTTTTAGTATATACTTATATTACTTAACTACCAGTGTATCTAACATTAACAATACAGATGTGCCCTGTACCTTCTGCTCCAGATCTTTCCAATATTACCACCCTACTCACTATCCACTGCAATTTTCGAAACATTCTTTTTTTGCACTAGATAGATATTTAAAATTAAATTAACATGAATAACAGGGAATAATTCCGAAAAATAACAGGGAAGCAAACAGGCATTTCTAGTCATATCCTTGCCTCAGTTTTCCCATCCTTTGATGTACTTATTGTTAAACTTAGGCTCTTACACTTTTGTCATCTTAGCACATCTACAGAAGATTGCTAATGCCACATGAACTAGCATTCAAGTCTGGAACATTTGAAAACTACCTGAAGAAGATGGTGTATGAAAAGTAGCACAGAGTTCCTGAATCCTGGGGCCTCTCTAGCACAAACTCACATGTTACTGCATTCTCCCTTAGCTGAGACTTTTCTAGATGCTCTATCTGATCACCTATTTTCCTGAAAATCTAGGATATTGAAATATATCAGATGATACCAGCTCAAACCAGATAGTAAGATTCAAAAAAATACAAGGCAAAGAGAGAATCTAGGTACGAGACATATTTCACAGGAGAACAAATGAAAAAAAAAATAAAACCATGAACATATAGAAGCAGTTAAAGCTAATAACTGAAAATTTCAGGAAGCTAATGCAAAATGTTCATATTTTCAGGTTCTGGGAAGATCTTTCTATGAATAACCTGGAAAAATTAACTTTTCATTTTAAGAACCAATTAACAAAATAAATTAATGTCTGCTAAGAGAGTTTCATATTTAGTATCAAAATACCAATACATGTATGATCATTTCCAAAGTGATGTTTATTTTACAAGATTGAGAGAGATGCATTTGTATATTTAATACAGGGAAAAAGAAAAGCAAAAAATATTCAACAGCTTAATCAGGAGTAACATCATCTCAAGGACTTTAAATCACTGGTATTACCTGTCTAGCCAAGATAATTTTTAAAAGCTCTTATAAAAAAGCATATCCAATAACATGCTGGTTAAATTGAACAGACAAATTAATTAATTTGAAGTTAAACTATGTCTTGTTTTTCAATAGAATAAAAAGCTACTTAGAAAGAAATCTATGTAAGGTTTAAAAATATTACCTGTGAGATTTTAAAACAAAGTACATTAATTCAAAATTCCCATTTATTCTGCAGCCTGCAAGAGCCTTACTCTCTAGGTAAACACAATTAAAGCTTTTATAAAGCATATTTCTACAGGTTAAAATAATGACCACCAAGCCTCAATCACTTGAATTTTACAATGACTATATTACCAGAGAGAACAGAGATGTTCTAGTATGTTTAGTATACTTAGCATACTTAAATTTATTTGTTTACACTTTTACTGTTATCTGGTTCAACCATCTGGGCCACCTGACAAACTGACTAGAAACTACTCATCTAAATGCAGGACAAAATCAAAACTTTCACTAAAATTTCATTTTCACTGAATTCACACAATGTTCTTTGAAAAAGCACCCAAAACCCCAAAAACATAGGTGAAATCTTTTCTACAACTCCCATCAAAACTCGGTATTACAGTTCTTTACAATTCTTTATTCCTGTAGGATTATCCATTAAAAAAAACAAAACAAACCACAGCCGTTTAAAAGTAGATCCTTAACCAGCACCTCTGAATCAAGAGACCCTGCAAGATATTCTCTGTAATTGAAATATTTGCTCTGCAGACCAAGTAACTGATCACTGTACCTGTATGAGACCTTTTATGTAGCTCCAAATTGCTTGGATGTTTGAAAGCCTTCCCACATAACTCACAAGTATATTGTTTCTGTGACTGAAGAGTCTGTGACTGTCCTTCTTGTTCCAAAGGACCTTGAGATCTTTCCATTCCAACAGTTTGTTCAAAATTCTCAGAATTCACTAAATCTTCAGCTTCTTTTTCATCAGTAACTCTGACATCTGTTGTGTCCGTGGTACTTTCATTTACAGGTTCAATTACTTCTGTTATTCTACTGTCATCTCTTTGGGGCTCAGGTGGCTGCTCTGCTGATTTCTGAGATCTTAGAAAATTTAACTTTTTGAGGTGTATAGCCTTTTTCAGCCGCATCTGTCTGGTGGGCTGCATAACTGTGCTCTCTGCATCTTGGTCTGGAGCAGCTTCATTTGCGGACTGAACCAGAAAGTTTGACGGTAAATGATCAGAGTTTTCCAGAATACACTCAGAGTGATTGACAGTGCAAGAATTATTCTCCACCGTGTTTATTTCCGTGGATGTGCTGTAAGAAAAGGATGATTCAGCTCCTCTCTCATGATCAGAGCAAGCATTTTGTTTATAGAACTGCTTACTGTAAAAGTTGCGTAGTTTATAGTAGTAATTTGGTTGTTTAAATGGAAGCTCCGTGCAGTTGCCATCTAAGGAGTCTTGTGGTTGTTTCTGTCCGTCACCCGAGGGGGTGTGCAGATTAACAGACTGTGATGCATGGGAGTGGTGCTCAGCCAAGGCTTTGTTAGTTTGTGTGTCAGCTGAACATTCAGGCAACAGGTTTGTCCCATAGCTGTCACTGGCACAGCTGGTATCCGTACCCAAAGTATTCTGCAGTGAAAATACACTATTACAAGGCATGCTGGCTGCTTGCTCCACAGCTGTGGAAGATTTTAAAAAGGTGTGGCAAATGTTCAGCACATTTTGCACTTGGAGACACTGTGCAATGTCCAGCATAGCTTGTACATTGTCCTGACTAAGATCCAAGTGAGAGGTGTACATGAAATCCAAGATCTGGCCTATGCCACCTACATTTTTAATGTCCAAGTGAAACACATCATTCTTCTGGCCTGAAGAATTCTGGAAAAGTGTCCTGATAAAATAAGGCAAATATTCAAATATAAACACAAATAATTCACAAACACTTCAACAAGAAAAATATCCACATACATCAAATAGGCTGTCCACTATGAAACTACAGTTTGTACTCTAAGGCATTTCCCAGATTGCTGTATTTTTGAAGATTAATTTCTCAATACTGCTCAATTACTTATCCTGTATATTAGCCCTACATTAGTGTACTTGAAGTACAAATCAAAGCAAATGATATTTTATCTAACTTTAATTCCGTATTTTTTAATGTTTTCAAGTAACACCCTATCCTTGTGGTTTCTTATACACTGTTCTTCACATATTAGGTACAGTGGTGTATTTATGGACAATTTGCTAAACCATCAGAATGGTTTTTCTCCTTTCATCATGGCAGATCAAACTAGACATGAGAAGTTTTCTAGCAAAATGGTGAAGACAGACCTCAAAGTCAGCTAAATATTCTCCTCTGGCAACTGAGCTTGTCCATCAAACTTGTCCATCAGTAAATCTTATTGAAATTCTTAGTATTAGTTCTTTCTCCACAAATACACAAGAGTATGGCAATATTAAACAAGAAGATGACATTATTTTCAAACTATTCTCTCATATTAAAAAAAAAGTTCTTTTTTTACTGGTACTGGATGAGAACCAAGCAAAAGAATAATGAAGAGTACAGGTACATAATCCTAAAATAGCAGTGCAACCAATACCTACTGAATTGTCACTAAATCCTTAAAGTGAATGAATTCACAAAACTTCATACTATTTGATGTAAAGTATTCTCAGCATCAGAGATGTAGTTCTTCACATGCACAACCAGTCCTAGATTAAGTGGGTTCATACTCTCTCAGTCAAGAACTTCATACCCTCCCATTAAAATCCTGATACTCCCACAGTTAACAATGACATATAAATAGGGTCAGGTCACTAATATGTAGTTATTTTCCTACACTAGAAAAAGCCCCAAACTTGATGGTTCCTCTTTGTGAGCTAAATCTCAGATTAGGTTTTGTTTAAAGGTGGACATAATATCAATGAGCTTTAAATCTTAAGAAAATGTGAGTCTGTGCTGAAGCTTTAGAAATGCGGAGGATACTCTGATGCCAGTGCCCACATCCAAGTTCTTTAATAAATCTAGACCATCCTATCTAAATTATTACCAGAACTATAATGAACAGATCTGGGTTGAGAGTCTAAACTAATTAGCTACTTACATCCTATTGAATTTTNCTTCTCCCAGGTTTCCTTATCTCAACCCATAAGCCCTGGGTGTGGGTGTGTTAATTTGGGGTACCTGGCATTTGGCTGGGCTCAAACCTTGACATAATTGGCGTCCCAACGTGCGGCTCAAGAAAGTGGAAAAGAAACATCTAGACCATCCTATCTAAATTATTACCAGAACTATAATGAACAGATCTGGGTTGAGAGTCTAAACTAATTAGCTACTTACATCCTATTGAATTTTAATAGGAGTTGAGCACTTAGTTCTTTCTAACTACTTTAAAAATTTGGTGTTTGAGCATAATTGCACTTCATCAGCAGTACTACACCACTACAGGATAAAAAGGAACTCCTTATCTTTTTCCCTGGTCATAACATAAAAATAGTTTTCTTACAAACGAATTAGTAGTCAAACTTTAAAGATGTTTCAAAAAACAAGGTCTAAAAACTGCCAGATCTAATAGCTTACTCATAACTAATGTAAAACACTGAGTTGGGAGATCCAGCACCCATGTATACTGCCTCATGTAATGGATTCTGGCATGGACCTGCATTCAGTTGTTCCCTCTGAGAATCTGAATAAGTAGAGATGCAATAATAATCTATATAGCCAAATTTTATATTGAATATGATTGATGAAACAAGACCCATTATTCAGAAGTGGATAATGTTTCATCAATTATATCCCTTACCTGGCCCTGTTCCTATACTCTACTTTATTCCTTGTATGCAGTTATCTTTTCATAGGGAAATACTGAATGCAGGTCCATGCCAGAATCCATCACATGAGGCAGCATAAGTAAGTAAATCAAGAAAATGTCAAATCAAAGAGCATACTATGAATACTTGACACAGCTTTATCTCTAGACAATTTCCCTTTTCTCCTTATACTCCCAAGAGTTACTTAGCCTACAAGTACCAGAAAAAAAATACCCTTCTCAGAGAAAATCTCAGCCAACAACATTTAGTTAACTTTTTGAAGAATTTTCTATCACATACCTGAAATATTGACTGAAAGCCGCTAATACATTTTTGTGTGCTTTGAAGCAGACTCCTTTCACCACCAGCATGCAGTCACAGAGAAGCCCCTGAATGCGCTGTTCATGTAGCTGCTGGAGAAGATGACAGCTATGGCTAGCAACAGTGTCCATGCTAGAAAACCACTTAAATTACCTACAATGAAATAAAATGTTCAGGTGAATACTAAATTGCAAAATTAATTTAAAATATTAAGATCTTGTTTTTCAATTTGTTTTAGTGTTCAAAGAAAACAGACTTCAGTTTACACCGGCAATGTGAGCTCTAATGACATTTTTCTAGTTAAAGATGAGTCACAGTATTGCTCACCAGGAGACACACAGCAATATACATAAGAAATACTGATTTTAACAGAGCTTTATTTACCACAAAGAGCTTCTGCAAAAACCTAATGATGCTCCCAATAAATTAAATTCCATAACCACTAAAAACCACACCCCAACTTTAGACAATAATTAGATTCTAATGCAAAACCACATCGTATGTGTAGAGGAAAACCTCAGTTTCTTCACCCTCTAAACTCAAACAGGAGAATATGTTACTAGGATTATTTAAGACATATTTGTTGCTGTTCTAGCTATGTACATTTCCATTGTGGACCTGATTAACTAGACATGTTAGCATGGTTATTGTTTCTAATACAACGTAATATCTAAATGAAAAAATCCCCTTTGAACAGGTTTTAAAAGACAAGTCACATTCCCACAGAACACATTTAAATTGAATTTTGTACTCCCTTTTTAAATTTTGTTTTTTACAAAGATGTAATGTTTCCCCGGCATGCTTGTAAACATGACAATTCCAACTATTAGGACAATAAGAACCTCTGGTCTTTTAACTAGGAATGAAGGAGGAAAACCTTACTACTCTAAGAAACGAAGTAGGAAAAGCACCTTGTGTTAAGCATGACCAGAAAGTGGTCACCCGATTCTCAAATCTCATGAACGATAATGGTTCCACATTTTAATTTATCCTGTTTTACTCTGTGCTTCACTGCCTCCTGCTCTATTACATGGAGCGCTATTATATTGTGCTTTTTCACTATTAATGCTTATCATGTCTTGACCAAGTTTTAAAATAAAGAAAGCACATCAATTTGCCAGGTATCTGCTTTCTCCGTGAACGTCTGTCCCACCACGGCATCCTGCAATTACTTTGACAACCAGTGAATTGCCTCTCATCCATCAGGTGCGTGTTTCCCCACGGGCCCGGGGAGAGCCGCTCCCGAACAGGGGGAACCCGTCTAACACAGCCACTTTACGGTTAAGTTCCCCTCAGCCTTGCCCAGATGGAGCCCAGGCTCGAGGTGTCGCACGGAGAACGGGACAGAGGGAGGGTCTGCCTCACTCCGGGCGGGCTCAGCCAGAGGACAGGGCGGACGAGGGCGGATGGCGGGCTCGGGGCTGGGGCTGCGGGCGGGCCGAGTGCAACCACTGCGGCGGGCGGGAGCACAGGGACACACAACCCCGGGCGAAGGGAACGCGCCACGGCCTGGCACGGGCGGGACAGCGGCCGAGGGGCAGGAGCCGGCCCTGCCCAGCCCAGCGCTTACCAGCTCCTGCCACCTC
>VZRN01002232.1:1300589-1319073 GCA_013397935.1 Dasyornis broadbenti
GGCGGCGGCGGGAGACGGCGGCGGCTGCTGAGGTGCGGGGGAGCGGGAATGGGAGGGGGACCGGGACTGGAACCGGGATCGAGAGAAGTAAACGGAAATGGGACGAGGCGGCACGGCACGGCACAGCTGGCTGTCGCCCGGGAGCGCGGGTGGCGGGCACGCCGGATTTATCCGCCCCCTGTGGCCCGGCCACCCCCCAGCACTGCCGCTCGGCTGGGCCTGGCCAAAACGGGTCTGCAGCTGCGGGGGTCCCGCAGGGGCAAGGAGGGGGACGGGGAACGCCGCCTGCGAGGCGTATCGGCGTGGGAGGCGGTACGGGGCTTACTGCTTCCAGGGTTGGGGTGTCGGGTTCAGGGATTACTGGTTTCTCGGTCCGGATGATGGGTATGGGGGTTACTGGTTGCCAAGCTGGGGTGTTAACCAGATGCGGAGGTTACTGGTTCTGCAGGTGGGGAGATGGGTGCGGGGCTTACTGGTTCTTGGCTTGGGGGTTACTGTTCCCTGCTGGGGTGGCGGGTACGGGGGTTACTGGTTCGCGAGGTACTGATCTCCTCTGCGCGCAGGGAGGGCATCAGGTGAAAGGAGCTCTTGCACGTGTAGAATCGGGCAGCTTGCCCTGGCTGTCAGTGGGTGTACAGGTGCGTTTCTCTTCGGCCCTCCGAGAGTTTCTTTGAAGCTGTAAATTAAGATTTCCTTCTTATATTTCTAGAGTTGCGCTTCTGTGGGAAGGAAGAAGCTCCTGACCACTCGCCAACATGGTAGTTTTCACATGCAATGCGTGTGGAGAAGCTGTGAAGAAAGCACAGGTTGAAAAGCATGTGAACATCTGCAGAAACTGTCAGTGCCTGTCTTGCATGGATTGTGGCAAGGATTTCTGGTAGGTAAAGGATGGGAAGTAGCATTGCTCACTCTGCAGGGGTTGTCACAAATACAAGAGATGCAAGTCAGAAATTTTCACTGAAGGCTGTAGGATGACAGAAATGTCTGTGGTCTTACAAGCATGTACTTTATGCACATCAGATTTTACTCATTCAAGCATTGACAGTAATAAGATTTAAATGATCCAGTCATTTAAATAATCTATTACTTAAATTTGTTGATTAGCTAAGTGCTGCAGTTTGAAGACTGAAGCATTTCAGTGACCTGTGGTTAAAAATCTCTTATGTTCAGGGGTGATGACTATAAGGAACATGTGAAGTGTGTAAGTGAAGACCAGAAATACGGTGGAAAAGGTTTTGAAGCCAAAACTAACAAAGGAGATGCTAAACAGCAGGAATGGATTCAGGTACGATTTGTACTGTATACATCTGCAGTAACTACTATCTGTAGTCATTAAAGACACAAAAGAGGCTATACTGGCTCAAACCAGAGATCTATTTTACCAGTATCTTCAGCTGTCTTCTGCCATTTCCTTGGTAGGTCTGAGTTTCTCCTGGTATGAAATGTGTCTTTTGTTTGTTTTGAATCTATCTCTTACTGGTTTGATTTAATGTAATGTTCCCAGCTGCATACAAAGAGACATTGGTATTTGCCCATCCGTTTCATGCCATATATGCTTTTTTAGACCTCTGTTAGGCGTGCCTCGCCATCTCATAGTCTTTGTTCAAGGCTCAAAAATCTTACCCTGGTCAGTTGTTCTTCATATATAAGTTATATCTTTGGTCCTCCAAAGTCTTCCTACTTCTGCTATATGCCTGTGAAATGCTGTTCAAGATATGGGTGCACCATAGATTTACTATGTGTCATAATTACGTTTTCTGTGTCCTTTATTCCTTTCTAACTGATTTTTGTCAGTTAATCTACTACTTTTGGGTGGGTTTTTGTATGGGGTTTTTTTTTCACTGCTGCTGATCATTGTGCTGGCATTTTCATGGAATTGGCTATTTCAACCTTGAGATCTTGTATCTAAGCTCCAATGGTCAGTTTAAAGCCTGCAATTTTAGATGTGAAATTAGGGTTGCTTTTCCTTTGCTTCTTGCTTTACATAAGTTTGTGTTGAATGTATTTCACATTTTTATTACTTATCTTTCTGGAATCCTCATAGTCCTCATCCTGATTAGCTTCATATCATCAGGAAAATTTTCTGTCCTCTTGTCTGATATTTTGTAAATATGTTGAACGGGAGAAGCTGCAGCATGGATAGAAATATCTCCTACCTTTCTGAACCTACCTCTTATGGCTATCTTTCAAAGGTTTTTGGAAGAACCTCAAACACATCCTTAAAACTCAACTAGTAATAAGCTAGATCACCTTTATGCAAGGATTTGTTGATTTCTGTCTCATGTAGAACACATCCTAACAAGATACTAAGCTGCATGCATACTTGTAGCGTATGTTTAATACCATTAATGTCAGAGATGAGTGCTGTTGTTGAGACTGAATATTGTTTAAGGACATTGGTAAAGGCAGTATGATGTGAGTGCGGTTGCTTATGAACATTGGTAGCCTGCCTCAGTAGTAAGTAATTCCTATCTAGAAAGGTGAGGGAGGTGAGAGATTATTACCAGACACCCATTTCTGATAGTCTTAACAAATTCACATTTTCAGCAGATTTTCAGAAGTACAAGAAAAGTTTGCGGTGTCCAGTGGCTACACTTTTTAAATACTGGGAAGCTCAGAGCCTCTTCCCCCCCAGAAGCAGCAGTGCTGTTCAAGGGACTGCTGTGAGGCCCTGGTCGAATCTCCTCTGTTCTCGAGAGCTGAAACCCATAGCACAGGAATATCCAGAAGTATCTTACAGGGATTAATGCTTGTTGAAGCTGGCACTGCTTCCAGAAAAAATGCGTGTCAGCTGTGGCATCAAAATAAACCTGATTTTTCATAATTAGCTCCAGAAATTTGCAAAAAATCAGTTGCTTTTCTTAATGCAGGTCTTTTTCATGCTGCAAGAATCCCTTCTGTGGCATAGTTTCTTTAGTTTGAAATGTTTTTAATAGAGTTTGTAACTTATGCATCAGAAAGTGGTGAGCAGTCCTGCTTACCTCTGCGTAGGTATACTACGTAGGTATAAATGTTTATGTAGATAACTTTTGACATATCTGATGAGCTATAATAGAACCAAAGGTCAGTGTTTTTCTCATGTTTTTTGAACATCTCCTATGAGCAGACTATACCAGCTGTGTTCTGTCCAGTGTGTTTCTGACTTGCACACCTTGCATGTACCCTTTGATCCTTATGCTGCTTTGCTGATTTGTTTTTCTTCATTCAGAAAATTCATGAAGTAATGAAGAAACCCAACATAAGCCCTAAAGTGCGGAACATCCTGGAGCAAATGCGTGCCTTTGATAACATTCCAAGAAAAAAAGTAAAGTTTCAGGTATGTTTTAATAGAGATTTGCAGTAATCCATGCAGTGAGTATAAAAGTAGAATTTTTTATGGAGCACCATTTTTTTTTTAACAAAGGTAGGATAAATTGCTTATTTGGGCATTCATATAGATTTTGTATTAACTGGATTTCAAATAGGGAAAGGCTGTAAAATGCATTTATTTGCTTAAAAGGACTCCTGGTTTACCAGTTGAATTAGGTATTAAGCGAGAGATTTAGCATTTAAACTTAATCTCCATATGTAGGTTTGTTCTGGTTTTATTGCCTTTCTTTTTTGACTATTTGCTGTTTCTATTGAATGTCCAAAATCTTTGACATACTTTTAAAGATTTCTTATTTCTTTGGCTTTGTTTTTTTCTGGTGAAGGCAAGGTCTTCTTTTGAGAGCTTTCCTGTTATTCAGTGTTCTGACAGAATCTCCCACTCTGCATGCTTCATTTAAATAAATTCCAAATACGGAGAATTTACTGTGTGCAAAGAATTTAGATAAAAATAAAGAATTACTCACGAACTGGTCCTTCCCNGATTGTGAGGCTGGGACAAAATCATGCTTGCTTCCAAAGCACTCAGATAGAACCTAATAGACCTGTGGTAAAATTGCTGCTAGTAAGCTGAAGGTTAGAATATTTGTCTATAGAGTAATATTCTAAGCAAGAAAAATGCTATTTTCAAGGTGCCTCTCTTTTTGGTAAGATACATTCCAGTGAAGACCAAAAGTTTTTGCAGTGCATGGTTCCAATTTACTAATGCACCTTTCCTGGAATTTTCCTTTCAATGCAAAAATCTTTACATTAAATTTAACATTGAATTTTGCATTTCTAAGAGTTGATCTGTTGCAGATAGTGTGAACAGCATCATTTACTGCTTTATTTTCATTTTCACCAGGAATACCTGCAATAACCCAAACAACTTTCAAATGTTTACATTGAGATATTTGCTTAAATTTTACTTTCCTGTAATAAACTAAAGTATCCATTCAGGAGCATGACCATATGTCCAGTACACAAATAAATAAGATCAGATCATTGATGTTTTAACTCATGGGAACAGTCAGAAGATTTGGTAGGACATTAACGTAACCAGTTGTATTCAAAAGCTTGAGCATTGCCTTTTGTATGTATTCACCACTTGGGGATGGCTGTTGGTGAGGCAGTTGAGAGACGTGGTGTAGCCTCCTAACAGAATGTAGACATGATGTGAAACCATTCAGCAAGGAGGTTTGAGAGATTCATAGGAGTAACCTCTGACTAGATTTTAGTCAGAAACAGTGATTAGATTCTTAAATGAAAAATAAAAAACAAGAAACGGATGTATGGTAATGAAGAAAGAAAATCAGAGATGCACATTTTCAGTTATTGTTTTTTCCCTGCACAGAATTGGATCAAGAACAGTTTGAGAATTAATGATAGCACTTTGCAAGATCAGGTGTGGGATGTTTTCTCAGAAGCAACCAGAAACGTAAGTTAAGGTGCAGGTACAACATCATAAAATGGGAATGCCCTCCAAAATGCTGGAAGGAAAGCCTTTCAAACTCCCTTTGTATATGTTAGTAGAAACATTGTCTCCATAGCTCCAATGAATTATATTATTATGTAATATTTCTTGACTAAATTGCTTATTTGTTGAACACAAAAGTGTTGCTGAAGTAGTTGTGCATACTGGGTAGGTTGTGATTGAAAATTTGGACGTGGTGATACGATTGTGCCATGATAATCAGAAGGCTAATTTATGCTACTAGTGCATAAATAAAGGAAAAAGAAGTGCCTTTATCTTTGGTTCCAATCTTTTAATGCACACTAAGACAGAATAAAACATCTTTCAGAACATTACTGGCCTCAAATTTATGTGTATTGGAATGAGAAGTTAACGGCACATAGTTTACCTATTTCATTAGTGGGGAGAGAGAGCCTCCAGTTTGTGGCACAAGTTCCTCTCATTTCTTTGTCCAAATTGTGGATTCACTCTGACCTTTTTGTCAGTGCCTAAATCTTTGCTATTTCGTTACTAGCTTGGCATGTTTTGGTGGGGTGTTTTTTGTTTGTTTACATCTATTGCTGCTACTCGAAAGCTGCAAGAGAAGCTCCTTTCTCATCTGTTGGAAAGGTGCTCCTCCCCTTTCCCCCACATTCTTTTGAGGAAGTGTGCGGGCATAGCTTTGGCATTAATCCCCTGTTGATTATGCTTCATGTTTCTGATTTGATGATTCCAGTTAAATTTATTTGCAGTCTTTCTGAGGAATGCAAATATAAGAGCCAGGAAAAAAAGAAACACATTTACTAAAGGAGAGGAACATAACATGAATCCTGGACACTGAAGTACATTGTTTTGCTGGAGCATTAATACTGAGTCAATACTACTTGACTAAGTCATGAGCAGTTTATTTGTGACTAAAACTTAAGTTTTTAAGAAAATAAATCTTCAATCTGAAGAACTTTTATTTAAACACAAGTAAACAATTCACACTGTCCATAGATCATAGCATTAAAATAAAATCTATAAACACAGCTTTCTTTTTTAGGTAATTTCAATTCGCCTTTAAGAGCTGTTAAAAAGATCTTAAGATATGATTTGTAATATATACCTTGAAGTGTATGTATTCAATGGAAAATCTTAAGTAGAATTCAAATTTAATTGAAATAACTCTTTATAAAAGCGCATTGGTGTTAGGTTGCTTGCATAAAGATCTATTCTCTTTCTAAATTGCCACACTAACATTTCAGAAATTGTACTCCGCTTGTAATTATTAAAACTAAAATTTCAATTGAACGTTAAATTTTTCATTAATGTATTAATTATTCTGCAAGAAAATCATTATAAGCCCAGGAACATTAAAAGAAAACCAAATATGTTAAGATGAGAAAAGTACAATTGAAACAACCAAGAGTGCCTTTGTTGGGATCATGCAATAGTGCTTTGTTGTCCCAGATGCATCCCAAGACAGGGAAGTGGATGGCACAACTCAAGGGCTTTGTATTTGGGAATAGGTTCTGCATATTGCTGTAATGTGCTGTAGTTTTGTTTGTGTAAGTTAAAGAGTTGTCACCCCCTTAATTACGTTTAGCAAATAATTTAAAACGCAGTAGACACTTACTTCAACTTGAAATTATATATTTCGTAATATTTCTTCTGCGGTGTTAATTAGCATTTAGTCTGTTAAGCTGAAAAAAGAATCAGGCACACTATTTCACTGTTGCTACTTCTCAGATAACTGGTGTCACCACATGTAAGCAATTTAATTGATTTCAGGATATCATTGTTCTGAACAGTTATCAATGATCTAGTAGAGGAAAGTTGCAATGTCAAGAAAAGGCGTATAAAAATTTTAATAATCTGTCTTTCAACAAAAGATTTCAAATGAAAAAGAAAAAGACAAACCACAACAGAAGGAAGAGCGGCAGTCTGCAGAAACTCAGGAAAAAACAATGGCAGAAGAAAATGGAATTACAGATGATAAAAGTGAGAGAAAAAAGAGTAAGAGAGAACGAAAAGAAGAGAGACAAAAGAACAAAAAGAAGGAGAAAAAAGATTTAAAATTCGAAAACCAGGCAGAAGTCAAAAAGAGTAAAAAGTCCAAAAAAGGAAAGGAGAGCATGGAGGATGAATTTGAAATAAATGGAAATGGCAATCCCGTTGAAACAGAAGAGGAAACAAATGTAAAGAAACGCAAACATAAACATGTAGAAGGTATCCATCATAAAACTTATATTCTTGTTTGTTTTGAAGATGATTTTTCTCAATTCCAAAGCTCAGTAAACTACCTAAGTAGAATTTTTAAGTAATGCATTACATATACAAATTAGATTAATTTTAACAGTGATCGCACAGTTCTTTTATAAAAGCTGAACCAGTTTGCAAATATAAACTGACATTACAAGAACAGAAACTTTAATAAATCGTGTCAGAACTTCTAGTTTTAAATCTTTTATGTGTGTGTTTCTCCAATTCCATCTCTAGAGGAACCTCATACCAAAAGAAAGAGAATGAAAACTGAAAGCATTTCAGAAGACATGGAAACAGAAAACATCAATGACAATGAAGAAAATGTGGAAACAGGAAGAGGTATTCTTAAAGGGACAATTTAGATAGGTCTTTTGCAGAATAGTTTTGTAACTAATGCAGGATAAAAATACTGTGCTTCTGCAGCAAGCCATGAAGTAAACTGTACAGATAAATAAATGTGTGTGTATTCATATACACATCTGTTCCAGAGTAGGTAGCCTGTGCTACACATAACACCTGGCAATGAATTACTTCTCTCATTTGTTGTTTCTGCTGTGCTGGCAAACTTTGGCTATGCTTGGTTCCAGTGGGCAGTGAGGAATCTGGTTTCACCACAGTGGGTCTCTTCCCTGCTGCCATGCACGTTAGCCAGTGCAGCAAAAAGGGTACCTTATAGACCTATTGGTATCTCTCATATCCGCAGTTTTGCTCAGTGAATCATAAATTGGACTTCAGATGTGTTGGACCCTGGTTTATGCTTAGATAAACCTACTTCTATCTATCACCTGACACACTATGACTGTTGCAGAATGGCTGTGCTTGAACATACAGATTGTTTATTTGGAAACCACCAATTAATGACTTCTCAAGGTGGTATGGTCTAAATTTGACTGCCTGTGCTTTAAGTGTGAGGAGACAGGCTCTTAACTATTCGTTCATTATGTAGGAGTTTCTGCTGAACAGCTGAAGTGCAGAAGTTAAATCAAAGCAATTCTGCCCCTGTTGTTCAAGTACTGTGTTGATTCTTTGTCTCTATTCCATTATATATTCAGAAAGAGCTGATGACTTTATGCTTAATACATCCTGCTGTTGTAGGGTCAGTAAGGTAACAACTTTGTGATAGGCAAACTGATTCCAAAATTAGGAGATTGAAGGCTGGTTAGTACTAGAGAAGAAGACCCAGAAATACCTACTTTTACTAATGGTGTTGTAACACCTAATTATTTTCTAGGTAAATTCAACTGGAAGGGAACCATCAAAGCTGTTCTGAAACAGGCTCCAGACAATGAAATTTCAATTAAAAAACTAAGAAAAAAGGTACTGTACAACATGAGTTTTTTAATCTCCTTTGATCTTGTGAATTTATATGTGTAGTGCTGAAGTTCAGAAAATTCTGGCTCACATAAACAAAAAAGTTTGACATTATTTAACAGAGTATCAATTAACAGAATGTCAGCTGAAGGACAGGTTCTTTATTGCTTACTGAGTTACACTAGAAATTCAGTGCTAGTTCTGCGAAGGAATAATAGCACAATAGATTCCATACTACTTTCAATACAATAGCGTAGATGTATTATTGCTTACAGTAGAATCATCTTCACAAACTAAAAACCATTTCTCTGTCTTTGTGCAGGTGATAGCTCAATACTATGCAGTAGCTGGTGAACATCACAAAACAGAAGAGGAGATCCTAGTCTTATTCAATAAGAAAGTGAATAACAATCCCAAATTTAGAGTTCTAAAGGAGAAAGTGAAACTTGTGAAATAAACAGTTTGCATTCTTTTCATAGCTGTTGCATTTTAATCTTGCAGAGTCAGACTCTTCTGCTGGCTGTACAGATACTATGCATTGGTCTCAATTTAAATTGTGTATGTGAAGCAGAATTTAGCTTTTCATACTGGATTCCTCCCCTTTTTCTAGATTTATCACAGAATATTTTCAGATACTTTATTTTTTGATTTTATGGAAAATGTATATTTTTTAGTACAAGTTTTAAGAGGCATTGAAAATAATTGCTGCCCTACTGTATTAAAATTCTTCCAAGTAGTGAATATAATTTATAGGCATGAATGTTTCTCAGGACCTGGGTTGTGTGGCTTTTTGCAGAAACTATTTTAAGAGCAAATAGGTTTTTCATATTCAGAAATTCGCTGTGGAATAAACGTTTTGTTATGCTGAAATTCAAAATGCTATGACTGATATCGTCTTTATGCACTGTGGCTAGTGTGTGCAGCCTTTAATAAACTGCTGATTCTGTGTTGTAAAATGCATAATTAAAGTGTCAGATTTGTGTAGGCAATATTGCACGTTCAGTGGAAATCTAAAGATTGAGTTACCTGTATGTGCATTGCTACTGAAAGTCTTAATTAGTAATGCAACTGACTTTGATATAAGTGGTTACATGGACTAAAAATTGACTGATGAAATAGATTATTTTAAAATACAACCTTAATATAATGAATCTTGTTACTTTATAATTGCATAATAAATCCACAAATTATACATCATTTGAAGGGGCTGTTGAATTGAAGTCACCAAAACAATTTAGGTAGGCCAGAAATGTTACAGGTATGTAACAGACAGAGCTGCATGAGGAAAGTTACTTGAAGTTTTATAGGTATTTACTTAAATGTGAAATTACTTCCATGTAGAAAGTTTCCTATCATGATGTAGTCTGGTAAAAAGAGCATTATGAAGCAGTTGGTAGTATGGTGTTTTAAAAAATTGCCTACTGATTTCAAGCAGATACACTTCTATAAAACTTCACAGTAAAAATATCTGAATTTATAGAAATATTGAATATATTAAAAGTATAAATATTAAAAAATGAACTGTGATACACTGGGTCCAGTTTTTCTAAGTACATATTTGTCTTATAAAAGTTGCAAGAAAAGCACCTAATAAATTTAAGATCTCTTCAATAAGTGGTGGTGTTAATTCATGAAAAATTACTTAGGAGATAAATAGAATAAAATTTATTTACAGATATGAATAAACTCAGAAGTTGCTTGAAAGCATTTCAAAAATTTAGGGGTTATTTCCTTGTTTTTTAATTTAGGACATAAATGTTTTAGACATAAAAATAAGTCTTTGTCAGTGAAATTGAAATCAATGCAGTGCAATCAATCTCTTCACACACTGTATTTATTTTGCAGCAGATACTGTTATGTTAAGATCCTAAACAAGTTTGTTAAAGTAATTGTTTCTTGCTTTCATGGGGTTTTTTGTTTTGTTTAGAATTAACTCCAAATTATGCCATTCTCTTACTCTTTTCATCTTTAATTGTTGACCACAGTACATGTTTGACGCACCTATATCGCTAATGGATAAAGGCAGCAGCTGTTACGGTTGTGGCAGGAAATACTGTACCATGGCTCCATCATCTTCCCTCAAACTATGATCCAGCCTCTTTCTGTCCTACACTTCAGAACACCAGTCCCCAGGGTTGTCTTTCTGCTCCTTGTGTGCCCCAGCTCTCATCACCCAGCTGGTTCCAGCTGCCTTGCTGTGTTGTGGGAGGGTCGGGTCAGTTCTGAGCAGGGCAGAGCACTTGCTCTGACCAGTCACTTGTGGAGTGGCACTGCTGGCTGTGCTGGCAGTTCTTGGCATGCTCACAAACTCATCACCTGCATCTTTTTTCCTTTTTCAAACTGTCAAGGGCAGTTTGGATTATTTATGCTATGCATTCAACAATAAATATTCACAACAAATCTTGCTTTGAGTCACAAGTTAATCATTCACACCTCGGGAGAATGATGGTTTCTGCTCATGAAAATCAGCATTTTCTAATGTACAGCCAAATAAGCTGACCTATAGCAGATGGAAACAAGAATCTAAAAGAACTTCTGAAGCTGTGCAACAGTTGTTTTTATTCAGTCTAACAGATAACCGGGTTCTTGGCTCCTGTCATTGCAGAGTTCTGGTGTCTGATGCTCAGCGTTTACTGCAGTGATCACTGAATGATGCAAAGCAACAGGCTAAATGTTTAAACACCATGGATCAGTTGAAAGCTGAAAATAAGGAATATCAAACCAACAGTATGCAGATGAGCTATCAGAGTAGGATTTGATCTTGTAATTTTTTTTCCTGCTTTAACTGTTACGATTCTTAAAGGTTCAAATGCCTTACTCCACTGTGCATTGCCATGATTGGGTTAGTAGTGCCTGCATGGGGTAGTAAACATATTGTAAATCATTCTTCCCCTCTCTGTGTAAAGGGTAAAGCAGCAGCAGCAGCAATCAGTTTTTTTCCTCATGATTTGGCAGACATGAGTCAAATGTATGCCTCAGTCATTGGTGGGAATCTGTTGCAAGTGAGCCCTGTTACAATTACTATATATAAGTTCATTTTACGTTGCTACGGTAGTATTACCTTTTCCTACTCTGTTGGCAGAAAGAAGGGGAGGGGGAACAATATGCTTTGTAGCTATATTTTTCTTTCTGGGTGTTCCTGGGAGTACTGTAGTATGGTAGGTGAGTCTGTGCCTCAAATTATAGAAGACTTCAAGTGCTGTTCCAGTCCATGCATAACTATTACTGACATGCAGCTCTCCAGTGAAAAATCTCCAACTTTGATGTTTTTTCAATAGACAATTAATACAGTACTTAGAGGACTGAAATTGGCTTTTCCCCTTACAACAGATCTGGACTTTAAATTATTCCTTGCAACTAATGATGTCTTGATCAGATTGAAGTTACTACAAATTTAGTGGTAATTGTTTCAGAGGGAGGCAGAATCCCTCGCAGATCATAGAATCCTTCAAGAAGACAGAAAAACAGCAGTAATTAAGCAGCATATTTACTAGTATATTTTTAATCCAGAATATGTTTTAGTGATTTTCTAAACAGTCTAGCATAACTCCATAATAAAATATGCCTTATTGTTGAAATTTTCCTTTCTAAAATAGTGTATTGAAAATGGGGTGTCTTTGCAGCAGGGTGAGGAAGGAAGAAACAATGTAAATTAGAAAATTGTTTAGAGATAATGGCTTTCATTATAAGTATAGTGTAAGCACTTAAGCAGGGAGTTTAATCACTGGAAGAAAAAAAACTTCAAAGGACAGCTACTTATATGTTGTGCTCAGCCCTCCACTGTCCTGGTGCATTAGAGTAGTTCATTCTTTCTGCAGTGAAAACTGATCCTCCCACCTGGTGCTATAATCCAATTGCATCAGTACAATGTAGTCAGACCCCGACATGAGTAGTGCCTCATAGCTGATGACCACAGGATACAGAGATCCAATACATGATTTCATTCGGAAACTTTTAAGGCTGTAACACTCACCCTTATGAAGGAAATAAGAGAGCAAATATTAAACTTTTTGTGTGAGATAAGTGAAAAAAGGCATATTGTTCTGTACATTGAGCTGTATTCACAGGTTACAAGATATCTCAGTCAATATATTCAACATTTACCCCTTTCTTCTCCTGGATTAGCCTTTAAGAAAAAACTAAGAATAAGTCCTCTAAGTTTCTTTTCTGCTCCGTCAGCCAAGAAAAGCTTCATATTATGTTTCCCATTAGTACTTCTGCAGGAAGTGTTACTTTATATTGAATTCTAAATTTCACTTGGACTAGAGGAAGTTTTAGTAGTAACTTTCCCTTGCACTTGTTAGATACAGTTCCTTTTGCCCCTGTAATCTACTGCTTTTCTTTGCACTTCTGGGATGTAGTTTCTTTTGCACCTGAATCCTCGTGCTTTTATGCTCTCAGACAGTAAAGGTTGGAAAACCTTCAAGCTTTTTGCTTAGATTGGACTTTTTTTCTGCAAGACTGCAGATCACAGATCTTAGTTCTTTCTCAAGCACATCTACTTTTTATTTATCTTTCCTTTTTAAATTTATTCTAGGAGATTTAGAATTGTCCAGTCTTTGTGTGTTTTGCTCCACTCATTAGATTCTTTTGATAGAAACTGTTCTTGTTCTACAACTTCATACCTGAGCTACAGCAGAAGTAAAATACTGACTTCCAACAGAAGCAGTTTTATAGTTCTTGAAATTACTTGAAAGTAACAGAAAACCAGAAATTGTGTCTATATGCCTACCCACCCATTAAACCCCTCTTCTCAAACTTCTACATAGAATGCACTAGTACTAAATTAGTATAAAAAGCCTGAGGCCTCATTACAGTCAAGCTTAACTCACATGTATTTATCATGTCTTACACCATGAAAATGTTTACTCTTGTTTCTTGCTGCTGCAATTCTGTCTCAGCTGTTACACTTTTGAAAGTTTCAGCTTTTGTGAACTTTCAGAACTTAAGTGGTTCCAGAGGTTAGCATTGGGTAAGTTTTCCATGAGAAGAAAAAATATGAGCTCAGTTGATGTTCTTAAAGATCTGTATTTGTTACACAGATTAGCCAAAACAATAATGGGAATTGTACTATCATCCTCCAGCCAAAAATTCAGATTGCTGAATTCAGTCTTCATAAAGGAAACATCTTTCTATCTCTCATGGAGAGTTTAGCACTTAGTGTTCCTTCTAACTCTGTTGTCCAATTAATTATAGTACCGGTTCAAAATACATGAAAAATTGACCCTACATACATTCTAATGGACTGTGAAGGACAATGGTAAAGAAGATCTTCATCATGAATGAAGCATGAGGGATTTGGTTTGTTTTTTTGTTTTTTTCAGGACTTCACAGAAAAATTCTCCACGCAAACAGCACAAGCTGAATCCCACACTATACACAGCAGTGAGATGTTGCTATGCTGAACTGTACTTTCCAATCTTGTTAACAGTAAGATCCACATGCCCAAGAAGCTTTGTCCCTGCTTTAGTACATCAAATCACAGGCAACGGTGACACTAGACATCTCCAAAACAATAGTTAATATGCTATCACGGCCTAAAATATTGCTAACCTCTACCAATAGAGGTAGAGAAGAGACCAATACTCCTGTAGCGTAAATGTTGAATGATACACTTGAATGCCCATTCCCACAATTGATTGTCTTTCCTGTGTGAATTAGATCTGCTGTTCATTATTCAAAAACCACACAGAACTTTAGGATGTTCCTAAATTCCCTAAATATGAAATTCTTTTCATATTTTTACAGGTACATGGTTGCACAGACTTTTTCCTCAGTAAAGAAATCGGTTTCAGTAATTCCCAAGAGTTCTCTTTCCCACCCTCCCACATCTGGCCATTTGTTTTTGCCTCTCACCACCCCCTGCATTTTTGCAGGCTTTTAAAACCAGATCAAATCCTCAAACTGTAAGGTATTATATACCACTACTGGGGATTGAGTAGTCAAGAACAATTATAGCTGGAGTATTGCTGCCAAATGCTTTGTATCATTAAACTGTAGTCTTGGGAAAACATTTTGAGAGCCATTGTACTCCCTTAAAAAAGTAAGCATAGTTAAGTGAAACTAAACTCAACAAATGATTTAGAAGAGAGAGAGTAGGAAAATTTACGTAGCTACTTCTAGGAGAAGAGTTGATCCGGATTTATTTTGAATAAATAGGATGATTTTTGGATATTTGGATAAATATTTTGGTTTTGTTTGCACACTTAAGATGGAATGAACAGAACAGTCTTCTTATTTGGTATTTGTATTGCTGATTATAATAAAAGGCAAGAGTCAAATACTGACACTAACATTTTAAATCAGAATAATTGAGGGTTAAGATGGTCTTCTATCAAATAAATACTTCAGATTAAAGTAATGTCTGGATCAGCTATTTTTTTTGTAATTTGCTGACAACTTTCAAGGTGAGGAATAACATACCTAGGTAAATCAGATGACTGTATGTGGTGCATTTATTTTCTGTTTTCTTAGATGCCCTCTTCACCTTTTAAACTGCCTTAATATTTTCTACTTTCTTTTTCTGAAATGAAGTTCAAATGCTTGCATGCTTAAATATAGTGCCTCCTTCGTATCAAACACACTATTCTATGTATTGTTTCCTTCCTAAAGGGTCAATCCAAGGCTGCACTGCAATTTAATACTCGCATGAGAATTCAGCTTGAGTTCAGGAGTTTGTATATGGACCACATTGAGAGTCAATTGAGTTTCACCCTGCAGTTTTTTTTCAGATCTGCATTAAGTTATTCACACTAAGTGCTTGTAAGTCCTTTGCTGATTTTTTTCCTTTGTACTGAATTTAAAATAGTTAATGCAAGATGAAAGCAAGAGAACTGTAGTTCTGTTTGGAGGCTTTTTTGTTACCTAGATGAGTCAGACAATGTATTTACTTTTTCACCCAGTGTAAGAGAGGATACACCATGCTTTAGTTCAAGGACAAAATCCAGAAAGGATTGAGAATCTGTACCCATCCAATCTTTTACTCCTGATAGTGGAAGATAAGAAGCAGATACTACTACTCACTTCATTTTTACTTAGTTCATGAACAGAAAGCACAGAGTATATAGCACAATCATTCCTCAAAATGAAAAAGTATGCCTATACTATATCCAACCTACTTCCGCTAGAAATTAACATAGGAAGGAGCCTGCCCTATTTAGATATGGAATGCAGAAAATTCCAACCAGGCCTTTTGTGAACAGATAACATTTGGGCTAATTTAGTTATTGATTTCTGTAATAGGGAAAAAGTTACAAATATTTACTATAATACTAGAAAACTAATTTGACTTCTTAAAGGTATGAATATTTGCTATAATACTAGAAAACTAATTTGACTTCTTAAAGGTATGAATATTTGCTATAATACTAGAAAACTAATTTGACTTCCTAAAGGTGAGAATTTAACAGGGAGGCTTAATTCTAAATTTAATATCTACCCAGAAAAGAGATGTAAAAAGCTACCACATTGTGTGTCATTAAGAATTACTGTAAATCAACATATAACAAACTAATCAGTAAGCTGCAAGTACTAAGCAAGCAACAAGAAAATAAAATTCAAAACATCCAAATAGATTGCAAAATTCAGCTTACACCTATAACTGAGAAACCTGACTATTTAAAGACATTCAACTAATGTACAAAGTATTCTTTTCTACTTAAAAGTGTGAAGGTGTTGAATTCAGTTCACAAAATGTGGGAACTGAATCTTGTGAGAGACAAGGAATGCAGTTAACAAAAAATTGCTGCAAACTCTGCCCTTTCCACATTTCCTTCACTGATTCTTCAAATTCACAAATTTCTTTCACAGACTTTTAACTAAATTTATCACATCAAGCACCACATCTTAAAATACTTCCTAACATTTGTGCAGGCATTCTTAAACATTAACTTGGAAGAATTAATTATCCATAACCGGCCTGTTGATTAGATGCTTTGTTAATTCTGTTGTTCATTTTGTAAGTGTCTCGGTTCAGCTCCTGATCACTATCTATTCTTTGGCAGATTAATAATCTCTGAATCAGAGAAGCTCCGTGAAAAGATCACAGAAAACATCTCAGCTCTACAAACACTGAACATGAGCGGTCTCAGTTAAGGTCAATAGTCAGTCCAGGAAGGGAAGCTCTTATTTCAGTTCTTTGCACAATACATACTCTGTAGGTAAACAGAAGTGTTCAGTTTAACAACACTAACAGATCTTACCCTTTACAAGCATACATATTTATTTAGTTGCCATGTTTAAATCAAAGATATATCCTATGAATATCCTTTTGCAAAGAAAGCGCATGAAGATTTCCTTTGTTTCTTATTTGAATCACTAAGATGAAAGTGAGGGCTGAGGTAGTCATTACACTCAAAGGAAATAAAACAAAGAAACCTCTATTTCATTGATAAGAAAGCAGAGCTCTGATCTCCCATGAGCTGTTAACTTCAAAATATTCAACTGAACTACATAAAGAATGATCCCTGTAGTCACTAAGGGCTGTGATGTGGTTGGCCCTTAGGTGATGCATGTTCTAAGGCTGGGAAAACAATTTCTACTTACTATGACACATATCACATGAAATTCTGATGTAAATGAAGGCTTGTCTTTCTGCAGAGAAAGAAAAATAATTTCTTTTTCTGTTATTGTATCTTTTAGGCTGAATTTACTCAAACTCAATGCACAGTAATAAAGAATAACAGAACCCTGTTTTCCCTTGTCCCTAGAATCTCACTCATCTATAAAACAGACAATAGTATATTTAGGAAAATATAGTTATCCAGCAGGTTTAGAACTGCTTAAAACCCGTGCAAGTCAGAGAAAGTTTAGCTTTTACCCTAATTAGTGTCTACCAGTTAGTTTCTTCCCTTAGGATAGCCTAAAATTTCTTAAAGTTTACTGATAAAATACATAATTATTTAACCACACCCTACATTCCATTCGTTTTTATTTTCCTGTTTTCTCAATGTAAAACTACAGAGGAAGTATCTGCAAGGCTTTTCTGTTGATAAATGCTGCACAACATGACAATGCACATGGTAAGTGAAAATCTCACATATTTCTCATAATCATTATTTTCATGCAAAATATTGTGCCTTCTGAGAGGGAAAAGTATGATCAAGTTATTAAACACTTGGATTTTTTTAACTTTATA
The DNA here is from genome assembly GCA_013397935.1 of Dasyornis broadbenti. Taxonomy (NCBI): domain Eukaryota; kingdom Metazoa; phylum Chordata; class Aves; order Passeriformes; family Dasyornithidae; genus Dasyornis; species Dasyornis broadbenti. The sequence continues at coordinate 1,318,082 of VZRN01002232.1, forward strand.
TACAGATAGAAAGACTCTAAATTTGATTTTGTTAAGTAAAACCCATATAATAATCTGAGCTTTTATTGAGTATTTCTACATTTAATCCCACGATAAAGAAAAGCTATCCATAACAGCTGCTGTATCAGACAAGTACGTCCACTCTGAAGTCAGCAGGATTTTTGCCTTAGTCAGAATGTTATACCACATGATTTTGTCTGAGAAAGCACAGGATTTGTAGCAAGCACACGTATCATCTAATTAACCTAATCAATACTCTTAGAAACAAATTTCAATTTTAAAAGCCATGTTAATGGCTTAATCACTGAACACACCGCAGAAGATACAGTACCTGTATTTGTAGTATTACTATTCACAGTATTCTTATAATGACCAGACCTATGGTTAATCTGCCAACAAAATTGAGTAGTTTTGTGTTTGTCCATGTGAATAAACAAGAAAGCCATGATAATGTAACCAGTTTCGAGGCTGTGTTTGCAGAAACATGCTGATGTGACTTTGTATCTAGTTATGCAGAAGTCAACTACAGAACGGAAACAATCTATTTTACCATTTTATTTAACTTTTACCTAGTTTGTCTTGTAAATATGTTTATTATTTCCAGTTATGAGTTGCAGCCTCGAGTGCTGCAGGATTCCCGTGGCTCTCGAAACCTCCCAGAGCTTTGCATTTCACAGAATCACAGAATATTCCGATTTGGGAGGGACTCACAAGGATCATCGAGTCCAGCTCTTAAGTGAATGATCACTACGGGGATCGAACCTACGAGCTTTGTATTATTAGCACCCTGCTCTAACCATTTTGCACCTACACCACTGCTCTGTGTCACTAAAATTGAGCTTTTCCTAACACCTGCCCTCAAGAACATCTGGTTGGCAGATGATGCAAACATTTCTACACACAGAGTTGGGGGTTTTTTTGTCTGAATCCTTTCGGCACAGCAGCCTCCACTGCGGCCCTTGGCTGTACACGGCGCTGTTCCCTGTCTCCGG
>VZRN01002232.1:1319185-1353498 GCA_013397935.1 Dasyornis broadbenti
GGAGCCCCGGGACCCGCAGCAGCCACAGCCTGCCCGGGGCGACGGGACGGCCGGTGGGTGGTGCCGGGGCGCGGGGAGCGGTGCCGGCCCTGGGCGGCAGAGGGGACGCCTCGGGTAGAGCGGCGCGGAGCGCGGCCCCGCTGGCCTCAGGTGTCCGCTCCTCAGAGCGAGCTGCATGTGGGAGACGCGAGGGGCTCGTAGCCGGGGACTGCTTGATGCCAATGAAGTGCTTGAACGCCCCAGGCCCAAGCTCTCGTAGGATGAGGAGGAATCTAGGAAGTGAAAAATAAAGCTGCCTCTAAGCTCCAGCAGAGCTGTCGGTACGCTCGGCTGGTGGCGGTGCGTGTGGAGGAGTCGGCACATGCGACACTGTTGGAGGCACACAGGCCACCAGGAACGCCTGGTGATAAACTTCTGAGTGGGAGACATCAAAACCACCTGTGACACTTTTTTTGACAGTGTGGATAAATACTGCGTTACATAGTTACTGTCGTGCACATAAAAAGGCTTTCTCATGTCCTCACTCTGTTGTCTGTCTCTCTCTAAAACAGTGTATAGTAATGAGGGGGAAAAGAGAAGGTACTTTCTTGCACAATAATAGTAGTACTTTACCTGCTGAAGGTGTGCAGTGTAAGTCAAGCTATCTCCCAGAAGAAGAAAATTACTTATGCCTGAAATCGTTTTGCAAATACTAAAATTCATAAAGAAGGCTACAAATAAATTAGTAATTGGCAATAACAACCTGAGATTCTATATGCTAGATTAATAAAAATGCTTTAATAGCACCAAGAGTTTTTAATTAATTAAGCAACCCTTACAAAATCTAGTCAGCTGCTTCCTAAAAGGGTGCACAGACATGGCATTGTGCTGATTGTTACTGCTTTATCTTTTTATCAAAAGGTACCTTGCTTAGTTTGTTTTATTTCAGTAAATGTTCAGAGCTTTATAGCATATTTACAGTATAAAGTGTATTATGATGAGTATAATAATTTTGCAAGAGAAATTAATTAAAAAGATAAAGCATCATGTTTTACGTAACTATAATCATACTCTGTTTAATGACTGGCTTTAGTGCTATAATTATGTTCTTATTTACAGAAGAGTCTACAGCTGTAGAGAAGACAATGAGGCCTCTTACCAGACTGAATATTCATTCTGCATTCTGGATCTTGGCATCAATAGCTGTGACATACTACTTTGATTTTTTAAAAAATATCAAAGAAACTATTCAAGCAGATAGGTAAGGTATCTTTTCTTACAAAAAAGTTGTACTTTAGTCTTACAATCATACTCAGTTTGTTACACCTGATTACTGTATTTTAAATCACGGATAAATAAGATCTGCAACAGGAATAGAGAAACCTGGGATTGTTCAGCCTGGAGAAGAGAAGGCTCAGAGGCATCTTGTCAACGTATGTAAATACCTGAAGGGAGGGTGCAAATAAGACAGGCTCTTTCCAATGGTGCTCAGTGACAGGACCAGAGGCAGTTTCACAAACTGAAACCTGGGAGTTCCCTCTGAACATCAGGAAACACTTTTTTACTATGAAGGTGACTGGGAACAGAACAGGTTGCCCAGGTAGGTTGTGGAGTCTCCATCCATGAAGATACTCAAAAGCCATCTGGACATGATCCTGGGCAACTGGCAGTAGCTGAGCTTGCTTGAGCAGGAAGGTTGATATCTAAGCTGATATCATTAAACTAATTTTTAAGTAAATACAATGCTTAAAATTTGCTCTAATTTTTTTTTTCTATAAACTCTATTGAGCCATCTTTTTACATACAAAATTTGTTCTGATACCAGACATTTTAATACTGTACCTTCAAATTTTCACTTAAGTCCAAGAAATAGCTGCTTGTTTTGTTGAAAGTGTTAGGGGTTTGGTTTTATTTTAATAAAAACCTCCTGAAATTAATCTTTAAATGTCAAATAGAATTTTCTCTAGAAGTTCTCTAGATGACTTTGAGTAGGTTAGCAAAAGATTAATCAAATAATTTCTATGAAGTAATTTCTATTTCTAGTCTTTTTCTGTTAAATTATTTTCAATGGGATTGATGTGTGTTAAATATTTTTAGATAGCTTCAGCTGGAAGTGCTTTTGAAACTCTCATTGCTGTTGTCAGTGTTATATCAATACATGGAAGTTGCACAAGACCTTGCTCTGTGCTGTGAGGTTCTCTGGAGCTGCTCTCCCAGGCTAGTTACCCCCTTCATACAGCTGACTGTGAAAGCAAAACTAGTGACTCCAGGATGTAATCAAAATTTGAGGACCTTGTCTTCCTGCACTGCTCGTCTAGGTAGACCATGGCAACAGTGCAGAATTCTCAATTGGTAGTACCAAGGTTCCAAAGTAGTATATTATGTTTGCTGTACTATTCCAGAGCAGATGTTACCTGAGTAGGAAGATCTTTGATTACCCTTTGTAATTTAGTAATCAAGTTATGGTAATAAGAATTCACTTTTCAAAATTTTTGTTTGTTAAATACACATTCAGATAAGTATAAGACTTTAATGAAGTGCATCTTCCACTCAAGTTGCCTTTCCTGTCCTAGTCTTGAAGTGTGTCCTCAAAGAGGCTCAGAAGTGTGTCTTCCTAAATAATCACATGCTCTGTGTTTTTATGATTCTGAGTTTAAAAATCTGGATGTCTCTGTGGTTTTCTTCAGCAGCTGTAAAGGAAAATCTTCATACTTCTTGTCTGTTAAATTTGAGAGGTCACAAACTGAAATCATATTAAAGCTTTCTGCAACATTTCTGTTGCACAAAGATCACCAGTCTAATTTATCACGAGAAGCACAGTTGCACTGGAGCCTATTTTATTTCATTAGTGACAAAGTATTTTTGGTGTGGTAGTATAGTAGATTCCTGACAAGATCTGTCACATTGCATTTCCAAAATACTTAAGGGGAGAATAAATGTAAGGAATGTTTCATTGCAAAATTGAACTCAGTTTTTTATATTAGACAGCTTTGAAGAGCAAAAAGTGTTTTGTAAAAGTAATTGAAGGTAAAATCTACAGGAACTCTAGGCCACAATCTGTGTATTTAACAGATATTGTCTGTTCTGTTTGTAGACTGAAGATTACTGTGCAAACTGCAATGCGATTGTGCTAAACACGGTTTAATGTGCTTTTCTTCCTGCAGTTGGTGGCTTGCTGGTGGCACTTGTTTATTAGCTGCCTGTTTATCTGTTGCCTTTTACTGCATACTGTATCTTGAGTGGTACTGTGGAATTCAGGACTATGATGAACAGTACCCAGCACTGATTCCTATCACAACAGCTACCTTCATAGCAGCAGCAATTTGGTGAGTTCAAACACTGTGTTCAAACTGCTGCTAAACCTGTGCAAGACTGTGTGTTGATAGGCTCATTTTATAAGAAGTATAATTTCTGTAATTCTACTATGTGTATTGGTAACAATACCAGTTCTGTGTAGCATAATTTCTTGCACTTTCAACTTTCATCCACAAAGCAAGACTTGCAACAATTGAAGCTGTATATTAAGTGTACTTGGAGATGTACTGGATCTTTTCTGTCTTGAAAATTTAGGGGGAAACTGAAGTCATTAGCTTTGTTAGTGTAGATTTCCCACCTCTGGCAACTACTTGTGCAGTTCACAAATTAAGACAAAGGTGTGTTCTCTATCTGAGAAAAAAATTCAGGTTGGTCAGTTTCTGTCAGAGTTCTTCATTATTAAACAAACTATAAGTAGCAAACATACAAAATGTTAGACTTCTGACTATTGTATGAGCTTTAAGGATTTATAGTTTGTCTGAGAATGGTACATTTAGTAAGAGCTGCTTTACTTATGAGATTATGAGAGTCAGAACTGAGAAAATATGCATGTGAATGAAGAAAATTATATATATTGTGCCAGTATATTTATTTGTTCTCTGCATGAAAGTTGATTTCCTCCTGTTTAGCTGTTGTATCGGAGTATCAGTCAGTATTTGTTGCAATGGTGAAAAAAATGGAAGATTGAAGAAAATAAAGGTTCCCTATGGTTTATAATTTGTCAAATCTGTAATTCTTGTAAATCAGTTGTAAGATAAGTTGTTCTTCCCCCTCTCTCTTCAGTTAACTGAAATCTGTCTGGATGAAAGTTCAGATTAAGGCTTCTCTCAGTTGCCATGTATGCCCATGGAAAAATCAAAGAGTAGGTCATTTTCAGGGGCTTCTGATACAGATTTTCTGAAAGTAAAAGGTATCTTTACCCTTTACCCTTGATGGGTTTTGTTTTCAGAAATAAACAAGTATATTTCCAGCTTAAGTAATTTAAATCTTATTTCCTCTTATGACGTGTTTTCTTTGTCTGGTGTTTCTGTAATATGACAACTGAACTCACCAAATACTTTTTGCTTTTATTCCCAGTTTCAATGTTGCCTTGTGGCCTGTCTGGTCATTTTTGACACCTGTGTTACTCTTCATTCAGTTCATGGGTGTTGTGATGCTTGTGTCACTCCTGGGATAAGCCCTTCAGGTAAATAATTGAATTTTTAAGCACACAAAAGTATTTATCTTGTTGTGGGAACTGCGTTGTTAGATATTTAAATATTGGAAGACCATTTAGGGATTCCTTCTCTGTGTTTTGTGTACAGTCTTAGAATTTTGACATTTTGTGGCATACAGAGTAGTCAGAGACCATGCAAGTATCCAAAGGGGAAGATTATCCTTTTGACTTCTCTAACAGTCCATTCTAGACAAAGAAAAGAAATATTAATGAGAATGGATTATATGGGGACATATAGGCCAAAAACTTGCAGCTTTTACCTAGACTGGGAGAACTACTAAGCAAAGTTGCTTGACCTGATAGTAAAGGGGAGAAGATATCAACATCCATGTGCAAGTGCCTTCTCTGTTTTTTGTAATTCAAAATCTTTGTTGTATCTTTGTCTTCAAGTGTGCTGTTTTCATTTTCTGTGATGAACAGTCCAGATCAACCTGCTATCTGGAAAATTGCCAGATATGAGAAGTTCTTTGTTCTTTCTAAAAAGAGCTTTTCAAAGGCAAACCCATCTGTTTTGTTGACTTGAAAAATGCATTCGCAATAACTGCCACATTGAAAGTGGGTTCCCACATCTTTTGTTAGGATATACTTATCAAATGAATTTTTTTGGGTATAACAAACTGATCCAGTGTTGCATTTTCCCATCTATTTTCTAGGTATCAAGAAATCTGATTTTAAAGGAAGTAATTACCTTAGGGCCAAGTTATTACTTGATGTTGCAAAATCATTAATTTATTGAATTAGTACAAGATATAGCATGTGCAGTATATAGAATCTTCAAATATTTTTGTTAAACTAGGGTTGTTTTTTCTTTTCTTTCAGCTTCATATGAAGGACTCAAGTAACTGTAATCCTGCAAAGTGTATGTCACTTTTGTTACATTCCAGTACTTCTATTGTTGCTAATACTGCCTGTTTGCTCTGATACAATAATTCTTAATCTACTTGATTTATAAATCAATGGGCATAACCATAGGAAAAAGCAACTGATTAGTGAATAATTGAAAAATAAATAGGTTTTACATCTCTTAATAACATGAGGCCTTTCATTTTTTTAAAGCCTTATAAAGCTTCTATTTATATTTGAGTAATAAGCACATGGGTAGTAAGAAATAGCAACATAGAATAGTTAGTGTTGAAATGGACTTTTAAAAATTATCTCTGGGGGCCTCAGAGATCACCTAGTCCAACTTCCTGCTCAAATCATGTTGTTTGATTTTGAAGTAATTGATTCTTAAGTGTTGTGGGGTTTTAATACTATATTCTTTCCGTTTGAATTGACAGGTAAAATACAGTTATCTGGAACCTGTGTTTGTACTTCTAAACTTACTTATAGGAGACATTTCTTGATCTATTAAATTTCTAATGTTATCTGTGTTACCATGTAGGAAATACTTTATTACCTAGTGTCTTGAATTCAGATGTGCTAGTGTTTAAAAAAAAAAGTATGAATAGGGGTAAGGGAAAGCTGGTTGACATTTGGCAGTGCCATCAGTGTAATAAATAAATTCCACTTGTGCTCATACAGTTTATCCACAACCAAAGGTGGTTAATCAAGCTGTGAATAACCAGCAATACAATGAACAATATTAACATTACACAAGAAACTTGGAGCACACAATAAATTCTTTTTATGTATGCACTGTTTTTCAATATTCAGGTTGTTTTTTCTTCTGTAAATTAATTTCTAAATGTTAGCAGTGCCTGTTAATGAAGTTGCCATTTTCCTTCCTCAGCAATGAAGAGGCTAATATTAACTTAAAAGGTAATAGTTATACTCAGTTGGAAAAATAAAATAGCATTTTATTTTTATTAAGTGTCTGTTCATGTTGACTGAGATACTTAACTATCTGAAGACCTGGGCACCATCTAGTTGCTAGACCATTTTATGTAAATCCTTGTGTATCTACATTCCTACCCACGCCTTTTGGAAAATAGGATAACATAGAAATTGGATATTGAAACTTGTTAAAATCTACTCCTTGTGAATGTTGCTTAAAGTCTGGACTGTCAGAGGATACTGTGTTTTTCTTTCGGACTTCCAAATTCACGCCACTGCTGAACACACGGAATGTTTAGTAATGAAGAAGATACACATTGTCTTTGGCTGTTACTATTCCGTTAAGGAAAAAAGTTGCATCCTGATGGTATGTGATACAAAGGATCAGACAAACCAAAACAAAGTGCGTTCAGCACTACTTTAAATAGTTCGTAGAGTAAGTTAACAGCTTGATTTGTTTAAATGTAGTATTTAAGTTTGCCAAAACCAGTCATGCTTCACATCTTTAAAGTGCAAGTTGCTCGTCTTCAGGTCTTCTTTTAAAAAGTTTTAATAATTTTATGTGTGCATACACAGGTACATTTGAGTAACTTTGTTTATTATAATATTTAAAATGCACTATTGCTCAGGGATGGTTATTATAGCTGTATTTTTATTTGTCAACATATAAATGCTCTAGGTGCTTTAAGTTACCTTGTGATCTTGAACTAAAATTACTATTTCCTACGTGATTTTTCAAATTCATTCTTCTGAACATCTTAATAAACTTTGTACAAAAGTGATCAATTGTTGTTCAGCATTTAATTGTTTAACTGTCTAATTACACTTTCTTGGAGACTTTCAGTCCATCCCATTGCTTTTTCCATAAAATAGATATTAATGTAGATTTTAAATACTAGACTCAGAATATCTTTGTCTTTCATGCCCCCTCAGCTGGGTTTATTGAAGGTGTAATACCACTCCATTCACCTTTGGAGAGCTGTTTGCCCTCTAACTACTTTGATGTCTATCTGAGAATCCTGGCTAGATATGCTCATTGTACAAAGTCCTGCAAAGTCTTTCAGTAACAGTTATGAGTATCCAACACAATACTCATTCGCTTACACGCTCAAAAGGAAGTAGTGGCAAATCTGGTAAGAATTGAAAACAATGCTTTTTTTTTGTTTTTTTTAACTATTGTAATCTGACACAATGCTGCTGCCACTTCCTGTTCCATTAACTCCTTGCTTTTGTTTTTTCCTTACCACCAAATAAAGAATTTAGGGCAAGAGAATAGAAAGAGGTACCATAATAGTTCCCTGAAAAAACTATGAGTCAATCAAAATCCCCACCTATACTAAAGTTTGAATGTATTATCTTGCTACAGACCACCATAGGTATCTTCTGTATCCATTTACATTAACTTCATTTGAGGATGAGAATATGAACCAGCACCAAAAAGCTTTCCTTCACAGGTGACAAGGGATGCTTTTGGATAAGCTTGAAGTAACATAGTTCACACAGTGAAGATTATTTATCACAGTTACCCATAGAAGCTCTGCAAAATGGAAGCATCTTGCTTAGTTATTCTTTAAAGGTTACTTTATATGAGATAGAAGTAGGATTTGGCATTTCCATGAGCCTCTGATAATGACGGATGTAGCTGTCAACTAGAGGTTGTTGAAGCCCAAACTGTTTTACTAATTATGCTTTTTAGTTATATTGCTGTTATAGGCCAGACAGAAACATAGGGCTGGCTTCCCCTATTCTTCAAAAAGAAGATTTGCAGATGGCTTAAAATACCTGTTTTTGAGAGCAGGGCAAAATGAATAAAGGACATGAACTACTGCTTCTTTGTGTTTACCTAAATAGGTGATTGTCCAGAATTCACTCATTCCACTTTTTTGCCCTTTTGTTTTTCTTGCCTGTTCTTTAAGAGGATTGTGAACCCCAGACACTTATATGTCAGTTCAAAAGCGTCCTTTGTTATATAAGAAAAACCCCTCTATTAATTTCTGGTTTCAGAAGAGAAAAAGCTTAAAACTACTCCTACATTTTGCCAGAGGAAGTGGAGTAAAATAGATGCTGTATTTTCAATATATCCTTCTTTTTTTTTTCAACATAGTTGAACTAGTTGCCTAATTGGATGAGAGATATGAGTCACTCACTATAAAAAACAATGTTTTAGGTAATCATATGCAACCAACAGATAACAGTAAAAAATGTAAGACTTGCCTGGCCAGAACAAGGACCACTCTATCTTGGTATTTGGCCTCCAAGATACGGCTCTGTACCCAAATACCTAAAGTTAAGAGAATTCAGTTTAAGTAGACAAGGGTCAATACTTAAAATGTTTATAAATATTGGGGAAATGAATGTATAAGAAGTGGACTAAATTCTGCAGAAGCTTTTGCTACTTTGAACTCAGTAGTTGCTTCTCCAACTAGCAATTCCTATAATACTGTGTTGTCAGAATGGGACTTCCTAAAAAAAAGGTAAGGTAAAATGATGCCTATGAAAAGTCTCTAGAATTCCTGAAAACCGAGGTTCTGTTCTACCCATGAAAGTACCGATTGCCCAAAAGAAGATGGCCCAGAGTGTGAAGGACTTGGGTGATCCCACTGCCTCCCCCGTGCAAAGGAGCTCCATTAGCAGCTGTTGGCTCCTGGGCTCCAGGACAGGCTGCAGCTGCGCCGGCTCCCGCGTTTTGGCCTCTCCTCGGCTTTCCAGCCATCGGCCCGGGGGCTTGTTCAACACACTCTGTCTTTCCCATCTCCCTGTCCATGGAACCTGTTACACCGCACAGGTCTCCCAACACGGACATAACCCCGTGTCCCTCGCCAAAGCCAGCCGGCCAGGGCTCACCTGCCTCTCCGCAAGGGACGTGACCGCCTGGCTCCGGACTAACCTTCGTCTGAGTAACTTCTCACCCTGCTCTGGACCCCAGCTGTTGTCAGTCTCAGGCAAGACTGCCCCGCAAAAACCTCAGCAGCCTTTCCCGCAGCGGGGAGCTGCCCCGGCAGCCGGGGACCCCCGCCCGCGGGCAGGGCATGGCCAGGGCCGGCGGCCCCGCTCCGCCCCTGCCGCGATGGGGGACGGGCCAGCGGCGGCCTCGGGCCTCCCCGAGAGAAGCGGGACCGCCTGCTTGCAGCACCTGGCCGGTGGTGTGGGAGATGGAGAAAGCCGCCGGGTGCCCCGCGGTGGGCGGCAGCTACCCGCAGAAAAATGCCGAGATTCTCAGCAGCCAGTACGGCATCAACCTCTTCCTGGCTGGGCTGCTGCTCACCTTCGCCTGGGCTGTGCATGCCGTGGGCATCAGCAAGAGCCACCTGCTCTCCTACCTCATCACGCTGATGCTCATCCAGCTGCTGTGGATGCTGTGGTACCTCTGCAGGAGCTGTATGCAGAGGAGACTGATCCGGGACAAGGACACACACGCTGGAGCCCGCTGGCTGAAGTGTAAGTGCGGGCTGAAGGCACAAAGGGTGGTACCGCACAAGAGACAGCTGTGCCATCACCTGTGTCTGCTACCTCTTTGTTACCCTCTCCATCCCTACCAGGAGGCATCCTGGTATTCACGAACTGAATGCACATGCAATGCACTCTAAAGTAAATATATGCATTAGCTGAATGTACTAGGAGATTGTATGGGAAAGCTGTTTGTTAAACATCCTCACTTTCCAACCTATCATTTGTAGTGCTAAAGCTCCGGCGCCTTTTTTCCTTATCAGGCTGGTTTGGTGACGCTTGAAAAATTAAATATATCTAGCGGAAGGGGCAATTTTTTTGGTGTCTTGCAGATGTTCTGGAGGAATTACCACCTTTTCCAGATGGTAGAATGCAACTTACTTTACGGTAGTACCAGTCAGAAAGGTCCTCAAGTGCTCTCTATACCACTGTATATCAGATTCCCATTTATATGTGTGTAGTGATACTTTAGAAACATCTAGAGTTAGACAGAAGAGAACAAAAAGTCTGACAGGATGAGTTTGTAGATTAGTACATAAAGCAGTTAAACAAGGAATCTAAAATGAGCATTCACTTGCACAAAAAGTATACAAGTTTGCAAGGGTAGTGGTGGGATGTGCTAGCCCTTAGCAGCAGAGTCAGGTGCGTACTGGAGAGAGGATATACAGGTGTACTGAAAGAAGGGGTTTGGGGAGCACATCACAGTCTTAGTGACAGGAATGCTGTGCTTCTGGGTACCAAGAAAAAGAAACAGCCTACACCAGTGCTGTGTGGAATAATAGGCAACCCCAGTTTTACCAGCCTCTTCCTCTTCCAATCTCAGCATTGTAAATGACAGATGGGAAAGTATTTTAAGTGGAATATTACAAAACAGCTTTTCCATAAAATGTTTCCTACCTACTAACAATAAGACAACAGTTAATTTTCACAGCAGCTAATGAAATATATAAATGAAAATTCCAAAAAACACGGGACACATGATTATTTTGAAAAGGCTATGCTGTGGAAATGTAGCTTGTTCTCAATCTCAGTGCTTGTGTATCATTTATTTTCTTTGCAACTTAAAATTTGTGTATGAATTGCTGTCAGAAAACCTTTTTGTTTTTTAATGTCTAATGTACAGCCACAGTCTGTAGACTCTTTCCTGAAATGTATGGCCAACTGTTGAACTGTTTCTCTTGATTATTTACTATTTTCCAAAGCAATATTCATCTCTCAAGAATTTTTCATTTATTAGCTTATGTGGCTTACAACCTCCTAAAATTCATGCAAGACTTAATTTGATCCTAACTTGGACCAAGCTATGCTTTTGTTACTCAGAAGGTAGCTTTCCCCTCCTAAATATGGAATAAATACTGCCTACCATGGGTAAGTACAGCAGGATCCCCTGCCCTCTTTCCTTTGGCAACATATTCACAGCATTTCATTTGTCCTACAGAATATAAGGAGTCACAGAAACTCAGAAATAAGATCCTGGATTGAGCTACTAGGTTACTCTATCCATTTCTTTTACAAGCACAGGGTGGCTCTTTGTACTGGCTTCTCAAGTGGTGCGGCTTCCATGGCTTCTCTTGGATGTCTAGGCTGCAATTCAACAAATTTGCCCTTAGGGAATGACCTACACTTTCCTATTCTTGGGAGTTTCTTGTAGTTACAACAAGTCTGTACAACCCCTTTATACTCTATTGATAAAAGAAAACTTATTTGAGCTAAGGAAAAAGTCAGGTGGCAATTCTTCTGCCAAGATCCCCCTTGCCTTCCTCTTTATCAGTGTTTTTGTCATAGAAATCTTTTATCTGAAAGACTAGAAGTCCAAAAAGGAAAGGAGAGGATGGAGTGGGGCAGACATATTTTGTTTGAGTTTTGCCACAGAAAGCTATCTGCAATTTTTCACTAGTGAGAGCAAATGTCCTTGTATTAAACAGTATAAAATGGGTGTATTTTCATTAATCCTTTCAAACTGTGAATGCCATTTTAGTTAAAGTGGTGGCAGTTGCCTACTTAGACCGTTTTGTTCTGACAAATGTTGAAATGGAATGGTTTAACAAAAACCTTCTATAACTGATTCCTTTTACATATTTAGCAATGCTAGAAGGATGGATGATCAGTTTGCAAGAATTGCTCACAGGAAGGTTTCCTTGAGCCTTTTTGCGCCAAGGGGACAATTGTGTGAACCCTCAAGCACGATTGTCTTTCCACCTGCATGGTTGACCAAGAACCACTCCTGTAGTATGAACGTGGGAAAAGTTTGTGGGGGAGCTTTGTCTTTAATGCAACACAGTTGTCCCAACCCATATAACCACAGGGTACCTTAGGAAGTCTTTCGTTGACTTATTCCAAATGTTATTCCCCTAAGTACGCTCTCCTGCTAGGAAAAGCTCTCTGAATGTTTTTTGGGAAAGTTCAGTGAAGTGAGCCAGAGAACTCAAAATGAAAATCAGTTGGCTTCACAAACAGCTTTATTTTATCACATTCTTTAGCAGCACAGCTTCTGTTTAAAGCACTGACAACCGGTCAACTTAAAAAGCTCTTGGCTGACTTCAACTTGTTTCTTTTTACTGCCTGCATTGAATTGCCAGTTATTTGAACAATAAGGTGAGAATGGTATTTTTGCAACTGTATCATTATGTTTTTTGTTCTTCTTGATAGTTAATAGGAAGAAATAAGCCAGCTTTTAGCAATATTGAAAACCCTATTATTGATCCCTTAAGATATACAGATTTCAATGAACATTTGAAAAAAAATAATGAAAGAGTGCTCAATAGTAATCATTTCATATTTCTTAAAATTTTAAATGGAAATAGCTAAGTGATGGAATTATCTTTCTTGAAATTACTGGTATCCATTTAGTATTAGTAGATACTACTGAAGCATCCATCACAAAAACTTAACACAGAAGCTATTAACATACCATATGAATGGTCATTATGGTTGTGCTTTGATTTTTTGACTAAGCAGATTAGCACATTCTCTTTCGAAGACCATGAATAAGCACATTGGACACTTTGTATACATTTGTAGTGTGTCCACCTGAGCGATTGACAGAAATATCTAAATACCATTTGAATAAATGGTACAATCTAACATTAAAAGAGTCATATAAAGTCAGTAATTGATAATCTTTTTGCTTCACAAGATAGCTTTTGTCTTCTTATTGAAACAATCATAACACACGTGAAGTCTCTCAATTTCATGTATTTCAGACAAATAGGCTGTTTCCTGCATGCTTTCTAAATAAACCATGAATCATGAAATCAATCATAGAATAATTTAGGTGGGAAGGCACTTCTGAAGGTCATCTAGTCTAACACCTTGCTCAGAGCATGTCTAGTTACCTCAGGCAGAATTATTTCAGAACTAGCAATTCTAATTTATTTTAGAATTATTTATATTCTTTAGATATGGAAGGAAACATAATTTGATCTCAAGAGTAGCTTATAATTTTGCATTTTGGGATACCATTTACTTTCATACATAATGAAAATGGCACATCTATTTAAATGTGGGTTTCAGTCCTGTTACTTGTGTTAGAATACAAATTAGCTGACCTAAAAACTGTATGGGATTATACACATGCATGAAGTGCAGAGCTGAGGTTTTAGATTTTGCAATATTAAAGCAAAAGGTTTTCACTCATGGTAGAAATTGCATTCAATCCCTAATTTGACATTGTTTTTATTATAGAGAGATTGTAAAACAGAAACATAAAATCCTACTGGAATTCATACTCTTATGATTAAAAAGGTTTCTGAAGTTGACGTTTGTTTAATTTTAAAGGATCAATGAAATAATAAACAAAATTACAGTGTGTTTATATCATTTCTACTTAATTTTTATCACTGCAACTTTGAAAATAAAGGTATTATTAATTAAAAAGATATTAATTTAATGTTACTTTTTTATTACCACAAGTCAAGGGGAACATGTGGTACTTACATGGAAGTTAGGTTGTGGCCCCATATAAAAGATAAATATTTATTGAAGTCAACACTAGTGATGTTAATTACTCTGTGAGTAATTGCAAAGAAAGTTTAGGATACTGATGCTGGTTTATATCATAAGGTCTGGTTAAGGTCTATGGATAAATTTTTATCCAGTCTTCATTCAAATAAGTCCAAATTAAATCCAGTGAAAGTTTGTTTGAGTAAAAGCCTTAAGAAAAATCTAAAATACCTGAACCACAAAGGAAACCCTCAAAACAAACCAAAAGCAAATAAATGAAGGCCTTAGAGTTTGGTTCAGTAATCTTATTGCCAATTGCACTTAGTCATACAGGTAAAACTCAATAGTAATTATACTACTAAAAAAATAAACAAGGGGAAATGTATTTCAAAGTTCTTTAGGATATTTAGAGTAATATGCTAGGATATTGTTGTGTCTATGTGGAATACAGATTATGAAATTAAATCTTTGGTTCCTTTCTAGGAGAACAAACCATACAGCTCATTGTAGTTGTGGTCTCTGAGTTAAAGTGTAACACCCTGAGCCATGGGGAGGGCATACCAAGAGATTGTTTTACTTCCCACAGGGGAGTGTTTGGGCTGGGGCAGTGTAAGGTGATCATTCAGCTCCCCAGAAGTGCCCAGTTTGCTGTGGGGCTGCTGAGGGCAGTAATTCATGCACTGTACGGTGCTTCAGAGCCACTGTCACTTGGGAGGCTGATCCTGCCCGGAACTGCGCCCTCTGCAAGGTGCTGGATGTCCTGGTCAGTGCTGGGCTGGCGACTCCACATTGACCATGCAGGGGCTGTCCTGTGATGTCCTTGCTTAACACACTGGGCAGAGGCTTTTGCAAATTAGAGGCACTTATTTCATGGAGTCAAATATCTTCATGGACACCGATCTACTTTTATTTCCGTAAAAAAGAACACAGATGTTGATCAACTTTCATTCCCCTAAATAGATTTGAGTATATTTTACAAATATTCTCTAGACACTATAACTACACATTGAAATTTTCTAATATCTTTTTCATTTGTAGGTGGGATTACATTATTTGCGGTGATTACTTTAATTCTGGACTCCTTTAAAATTGGATATTATATTGATTTTTCAAACTGCTTATCACCAACTGAAGGCATTTTTCCTGTTACACATGCTGTGCACACCATCTTACAGGTAAAAGTTGCTGGTTGCAGTTTTCTATTAATCTCTATTTCTTACCAAAAATATATTTTATCTTGTCATCAGTGGATTTTACACTAGTTTGATTTCTAAACATATCACAGGACAATTTTGAGGACTAAATGCTTGTGCATGTATATATTTCCTATGTTTTAATTCATGCTTTGCAACCTGAAGTTGCTCAGCCATGAAATTCACGAGGATATCAAAATGGATATAATCAAATGGAATAATCCCAAAATGCTCTCCTGTAGTTGAAGTTTCATGGGCTGTTTTTTACATAAAGTTACATGCATAATTTTCAGAATTTCCAGGCTGAAATGAATACTTCAGTTAAAGACAATTCCCTTCTTTTGTATGTAAGACTTGCCACAGAAGTTCAATCCAATCTGTCTATCTGATGTCTCACCGTGGTTAGAGGCGCAGGCCTGCTAAGTGAAAGGGAACAAAACCCTCCCTAGCTGGTTCTAAAACACTTGCACAACTTTCCTGTAACAAATGGACAAGGATATTCCTTCTATATAGCAGCATTTGGTTATCCTAATCAGTGGCTGCACAGTAGCAAACATAATCAGTGACTCCTGTGAAATGTTCCAGCAGCCTGTTTGTTGTAAGGCTTTGGGTCTACAGTGTATGGCGACACTCCATAGCTGATTGTTTCTCACATTAATTCCTCTGAACCCCTGTCAGCAGGTTTGTAGGGAAGAAGTAAAGAAAAAGCCATTCAACGGAGATACTCAATCATAGCCAGGCACTTTTGTGAATTTTCCAAGGTGTTTAAGTAATTCAGAAAGAAAGGATTTCCTAGGAGTTGTGGTTTCATGTAAATGAGCTTTGGAACAACCTACATTTTTCTGCTTTCTTCAACAGTTAAAAAAAAAAAAAACATTGAAATTGAAATAGTAACTCTCACCTCATCTATGTTTTTCTCTGAGGGTGAACTTCTGAGTTGGTTGAAGTAATCTTAATTTCACATTCTTGTACTATCCACTCTCCGTGTCTTGCAACTTCTTTGCTTTATCTCTGAAAAATGAACCAATGAAATTAAACCCTCCTGCCCTGCTGATCTGAACACAGCATTCTTCATTACAGCCACTGACAAGGTTTCCAGCCACCATGAACTTCAGTGTGGAAGAATGGTGAATAAAAATGCTGAACAAAACCAACAAAAATTCTAATTTAAATTTTATGTCACCCAGTGTCATTGAATTTATCAACTACAGAGCTTAAAACAATGAACACTTGAATGCTAGCCTGAACAATCAAAGAAAAAGTTAAATTTAAAAGTGATTCACCAGATACCTCTTACCTAACACAAATCTTCTCATGTCTTTGAAACAGTGGATGAAATCACAGCAGAGAACATTCCTAATATATGTTATCTAAAAACCACAGGATTTGTTTTCTGCAGAATATGTATCAGATTCTGTTGTAGTTTACTCAATATGAGACATCCTGATATATGCCATGAAATTAATATATATGCACTGCACCCATGTATGAACTAATATGCACCTGTCCTCCCAAGGCAGGCTTTATATTGTGTTCTTCTGCAGGCAGAAGTCCCCTGGAGGCAATGAATATTCTGTGAGCAAAAATTGGATTTTATGCTATTTCTTTACTGACATTTTCTATTCTTTCCCACTTTCTTGTGCCTGAACAGATCTTCAAAACTTACATATTTTTAAGTTTTGAAAAAATGTTTCAGATCTGTTGTCAGATTTTACTGCATTTATCCCAGCATGGGAAATTGAATATGGCAATAGAGACTAAGGTAAGTTCATTTGATTTCAGTTGAAGCCTACGTGAAATATTACAGCTGGGATTTTACAACGGCCACTTGTCTCATTGACGAATGCTTCATTAGAGGAATTGTTATTGCTGGGTAGCATAGGTGAGCCATGAAGAAGTGCCTTTGCCTAGCTTTTTCCAAAATGAGACATTGAATGCCTCAGACAACAGTGGCTGTGGAGGTGCCCTACAGTAATGGACGCTGTGGTAAAATGGGCTTCCGGTTACTCTGATTTCTGAAGAAGAACCCAGAGTTCTTATCGCTTTTCAGACCATATCTGGAATACCAAACCAGGCATGTTTCTAAGAGAATCTTAGGACTTTTTCTCTCCTGATGGTTCAATTACCGTCAACTTCAGTATCCTAGGAACTATTGGGAGTAAACAGGACTCCCAGTGTCACCCTGACATCCCCGAGGAATATTGGTATAGTTCTTCTTGAACCTATCAGCACTTGGTTTTTCTGAGGTCTCTATTATGCTCTCACAAACAGAGAGTTCTAATTTTATTCCTCTTTGCCCTTGACTTGCTAGCTCATTATTGTTATCTCTCTCTTTTATTCCCGGTTTGAGTTTTCCACACTATCCTTGAGTGCAACTGCCATGTTCTTAATGGAGTTATCTCTCAGGCAGTTAGTACAAACTTTTCTCATGCTTCCTGGGCATCTGTTGTTTTATTAGTCAAGTCTGGCATCTTTTCATCAATCTCTTTCCCTCCATAGAATTTAAGATATTTAATAAATTATTCAAACTTAGCATGACCATGCCCTGCAGCAGTCATACCTCTATCCACAGCCAGGGCCTTTACTTCTTTTGTCAATGAAATAAAAATCTCTTCAGATACAGAAGGACAATTTGTTTTGGTGAGTGATACTTAGACTTTATACTGTTAAGTCACTGATTTTTTCATGTAAGAAATCTCAGGTTCTATGTGTATATAACAGGATATCATGAGCTCTGTCACATTTATGGAGATGGAACTGCCTCAGTTTAAATCATCAGAAGTTTTAAACGCTGGTGTGTCTGTCTACAGATGCACTTTCTTTTCTGAGTGTTACACATGCTCATGAGTGTAATGATATTTCTCTGTATTTCTTTCATTTAGGTGTACTTCCTGTGGTGTCATGCAAAGGATGTTATCCAGTCTTTCAAAACACTTGAAAGGTAAAGTGGATCTGATCCTCATCTGGCATGTTAATAGCTGTAGGTCCGCACAGTGCTTTAACAGTGAAGTTTTATTTAATGAGGGACCGTGAAAATATACAGAGATAGATTCTCCTCTTGATTGCATTAAGTAGAAAGAAATAGAACAGTTAAATAGAAAGTAACTCCATTTATCCTTATTTGAACTGTATTTATATTTCGTAATATACAGTAGTCACAGAATACATGTATTTTTCTTATGAGAGAGGATACCACAGAGTCACTTAAGAAGGAAGCATTATGTATGTGCTTTAAGACTCCACTATATTATGTTTTCTTTATTTAGCTACTGAAAGGGAATCTGCCTCAGCAACCTGCAGTCAATGCAATGTATCTGAGGTATTTTATATTGATTTGTATGGAAAGCACCTTTTTAGAACTAGGTTTTAGACATATAGAATAGTTTGAGTTGGAAGAAACCTTTAGAAGTCATTAGTTCAATCCCTGTGCAATAAGGGATTGCACTTCAACTAGGTCAAGTTGCTCAGAGGCCCATCCAACCTGGCCTTGAATGTTTCCAGCCTGTGTTGATACTGGGGCTTGCCCTGATCCAGGTGTAGGACTTTGCACTTGGCTTTTTGAGCATCATAAGGTTCCCAAAGGGCCACTTTTTGAGCTCATCCAGGTCCTTCTGGCATCACATCCCTCAGGAATGTCAACTCCACCTCACTGTAGTGGTAGATGCAGCTGTGCAAATGCACTGGGAAACACAACTTCCCTGGTGGTATCCTGTGTACCAAGTCAGATCCATTGTGTTTTCTGGTTTTGTGAGAAGGGGGAGTAATGTATATTAATCTGTCTGTACATAGAACATAAGTAAGCAAACATCGTAATTTTAAAGTTATCAATGAGCTGACCAGTTTCTATAGAAGGTAAAATAAATTTACTCGAAAACATCATCTGTGGTGAAGTTTCTCCATTTGTTCTGCTCTCTTGGGTAAGTGTTCCAACCCCATGTCAAGGAAGGGAGGGGTTGCAGAAGGCTTTGCAATGTCAGCTGGTAATAGCAGCTCTGCTTATATAAGCAGAGTGCAAAAATTTCTAACTGCAAGTTTATCACTGAGAACAGTGCTGTAGTAAAGAACTGTTTCTTGCTGAAGAGACATGAACAGCCTTGGGTGCAGAACAGCTGGCAGAAAGTAGGTGAAAGGATTGTGCCTAGGAAAGAGATACCATGACCTTCTGCAAACAGTGAGTGCTTGGAAATGGAAGACAATTTTCATGTGGATTTTATTAGGAAGTTCGGAACCATTAATACACTTCTTTCTCCAATGCCATTCTGTTTCACCAAGCTGAAATGGCTTGTCAGAGGCCAGGAGTCTCAAAAATGCATGGAGACCTACCCTCCTTTGTAGCAGTACTTTGAATGGAATAAAGCCCTCTGTTAGCTTCAGCTCTCTTCAGGAGACAAAAATGAATGGGGTAGAAGTTGGACAAGGCAGTGGTATCTGTGAAGAAAGATCAGACACAGGGAATATGAAGGAGGACTGCAGAAGGCTGTGAAATAAGGTTTGCAAAATAAACAATCCTGTTCAGACTGTTCAATCACTAACTTGAAGCTTGTCCAGCCCAAAAAATAAAACATGTCAAATAAGAGAACATAAGAAATAATAACAGCATCTTATTAATAGTTTAATATATAGGCCATTTAATACATTGCATTCCTGTAAGGGTATGGAAGTCTAATATTCAGTGACTGCAGAACATCTTCAGAGATCAGTGATGATTTTTCAACCCTCCAAATAAATAGTGCCAAGTAGCTTGTACACAGAAAGTTAATCCATTTCATTCCACATCTATGGATATCCAGTCTGTGCAGATTCCTTCAATAATTACTTTATTTTGTAGGTTTGGTGTTATCCATTCTGTTTTCACAAATTTGCTGCTGTGGACAAATGGCGTGTTAACGGAGTCAAAACATCAATTGAATGAACATAAGGAAAGACTAATCACACTTGGTTTTGGGAACATAACTATTGGTAAGCAAAAGGGTTGGTGTATTTTGAAACTCCTGCTCTAGCACACTCATACAAAATACTGTCACTGTAGGATGTAGCTGAGTCATTCATGACTATGTCAGCATAGTCATTCTGGGGCAAACAGTAATTAGCTGATACTCAAATGTTATATGATCATTATCATAAATGTGATCAACACAGTAGTTTTCTTCTAATTTCTAAACAAAGAGATTTTTTGAGAACATTTCTTTTGAGGAGTAACATCACTGAGGAATATTACTAAGGAACCACTTTATTACTAAATCACAGAAGTGAATTAACATAGCAGTGTTAAAATGAGAGTTCACTATTTACTAAGTTATTCATAAAAAACCAAACATGGATAGTCTTGCAAATCTTTCTCAGTAGAGTGGTTACATATGGCCTGTGTTCGTACAGGATTCAGTGGGATGGCTCAAAGGGACAGGAGTTATCCATTAGTGGTGCTTTACAAGACAAGGACTTTGCCCTGGGTATTCTTTTATATATAATTTTTAAAATAATGAATAATTTTCTTCATTGGTGAGAGGGTGCAAGTTGTATTCAGCAAATATTTACAATAAGGAAGATAAAAAGAACAAGTTCTTCACTGTGAGGGTGCTGAGGCACTGCAACAGGTTGTTCAGAGAAGCTGTGGATGTTCCATCCCTGGAAAAGTTCAAGCCCAGGTTGGATGGGGCTTTGGGCACCATATTCTAGTGGAAGGTTCCCTGTCCACAGCACGGGGGTTTGAATTAGATGAGCTTGAAGGTCACTTCCGACCCAGGCCATTCTCTGACAACTGCTGGGGATGCCTTCTGCCTTCAAACCCCAGTGAAGTATAGGGAAGTGGGGCTTTTTCTTAGGTGGGTAACTGGGTGTTGTTTGAGTGAAATCTTACCTTTCACGTTTCATTATTTTATGTAAGTTTTATTTATTAACTTTAAAAAAGAAATCTTTATAATGCACATGACTAATCTCTCCTTCTCCTTTAGTTCTAGATGATCATGCACCTCAATGCAATTGCACAACAACAACTCTCTGTTCAATATTTTCTCAAGGAATATATTACCTATATCCCTTTAATATAGAATACCACATCCTAGCATCCACAATGCTCTATGTCCTGTGGAAGAACATTGGCCGCAAAGTTGAGCACCACCAGCAAAACAAAACTCCATTCAAATTCCATGGCATAACTGTTGGAATGATTTCTGGACTAATCGTTTTAACTAGCACAATAGCCATAGTTGTTGTGTATTTAATTCAGATTGGAGGTTCAAAAATCAAAAGCGAGTTGGCACTCACCATGTTTTACTTGCACGCTATCTTTGTGTTGGCTCTCATGTGCACAGCTGGAACTGTCGCCCTTCTCATTTACAGACGGGAAGATAGATCACTGGATAATTCCAAGAATCCCGCTCGAAAACTGGATGCAGAACTGCTGGTGGGGACAGCTGCAGGGTCCTGGCTGCTCTCCTGGGGCTCGATCCTCGCCATTATCTGTGCCCAAGGTCATCCCAAATATACATGGTACAACCTGCCCTACTCCGTTCTGGTTATTATTGAGAAATATATTCAGAATCTCTTTATCATTGAATCCATCCACCGAGAGCAGGAAAAGGCGAACGACGATATTAAAACTCTTCGAATAGTGACCATATCTCGAGGGAGCAATTTGTCCCTCGCCCCCTTGCACAAAGAGATTTACAATGGCAGAGCCACTTGTGACAGCGGCGATGTACCCTGTCTGCTTAAGGGCAGCATATGTGGGAGAGAAAATGATGGTGCTGGTGTTGCCAAAGAAGAAACGAGTCAGGACAATAGTTTGGTCATGCACTCAGCCTCGGATTTCTCATTTTACAGTAGAAACTCAGTTACTAACAACAAGAGGAGAATTTTGAAGAACATCGCTGCATTTTTATTCCTCTGCAACCTTTCGGTAAGACACTCTGAACATAACTCACAAGTTAATACCCAAAAGCTTCCCATCCTTTCAAGTCTGATAAGTATATTAAAATTACATGGTTCTATAGTTTGTAGGCAGTAATTTTATTTCTGGAAGAAGAATTGAATATGCTCCTGGGGAAAAAAGTTGATTTAAATGTGGAATATGGGAACATAGGCTCCTTTCAGTAATGCTGTAAAAACTGTAGCAGCAGTGGAAGCTGAAACTCTCTTCCACCAGCAGACCCCAGTAGCAACAGGGAGGGATTTCTTAGGCATCTCTGAAACCAATTTGCAGCACGGTGGAGTCACAGTCATTAAAGGCTATTGACTTGTATCGCTGGTGATTAATATTGGCCTCGCGTTCTTTCCTTGCAGCTGTGGATACCACCAGCATTCGGGTGCCGCCCAGAATATGACAATGGACTAGAAGAAATAGTTTTTGGCTTTGAACCCTGGATAATTGTTGTGAACCTTGCAATGCCTTTTTCTATTTTCTATCGGATGCATTCAGCTGCCTCGCTCTTTGAGGTCAATTGTAAAACATAGATCATATACGGTCCCTCAGTGAACAATTGATTGAATAATTAATTATCTAAATAACTGTTGAAAGAGTGGATGAATGAATGAGTGAACGCAGCAGCTGCTCAATAAATAGAAGATTCAATAAATTTTTTAAAAGAAGGGACCATAGCTAATAGCATGTAATTTTTTTTTATTTTCCTTCCACATGTTTTGTTATATATGTGGTGTTATTGTATAAATACACTTTTCAGAATCATATTAGTGTTAATATGATTAACGCTACATAGTAAAGCTAATTCAGTTTCGTTAATCGTTGTTTTAGTCATCTGGGATTTGCTCCCTACACAATTTATACAGCTTTGTTTTCATTCACTGTGACTTGTGAAAGGGGTTTAAAAAAAATTCTGTATGACTTAGAACAGGAAATCCCAGGAAGAGCTTCTCCTAAATCACAGAGATACCATGAAAACTCCGGCTCTTAATTCCTAGCTTTGTTTTTTATAGTAAAACCTAAAAATATTTGCTTTATAATTGGGGTGTGGCAATTAGTTTAAACTTCCTTATTACTGACAAAATTCAATATATAATTACTTTCTGAAACGATATAGATAGCCAGAAATCCAGGTAAGTATCATGTACGATTAGGTATCATGCTGTATATA
This sequence comes from Dasyornis broadbenti, assembly GCA_013397935.1. Taxonomy (NCBI): domain Eukaryota; kingdom Metazoa; phylum Chordata; class Aves; order Passeriformes; family Dasyornithidae; genus Dasyornis; species Dasyornis broadbenti. The sequence continues at coordinate 1,342,144 of VZRN01002232.1, forward strand.
ATTTTTTCTGATAAAATATATTTCTATTAATTGTCTTGTATTTACTATATGACATAACTGAGAAATAAAGTTAATCCTTTTACTTAATTGTTTATTCAAATATTCTTGATATATTTTAAGATAAAAAACTAGTCTTATAGCCTATGTTTATGTATATGTGTTCCAGTGCCAGAATGGTATATATTCCCTGTACAATTTTTTAATGAGCTGCTGATTTCATTGTAGATCATTCTCCTGGTTGGAAAATATGCAGATTTTCATACAGAAGTGCTATAAAGGAAAGCTGGAGTCTCTAGAAATCTGGAAGGCCTTTGGCTGAGATTTTTACAATTGTGGTTTACAAGATGTTAGAATATAATCTCAAAACCCTGTGGTATTTAGTTGCTTGAATTCTCACAGAAAGCAGTGAAAAGTTGGGTGCCTGAATATTTTTAGACTCTAAACCTGCAAGATCAAAAGACTGGAGCAATGACCAGGATACTGGAGCTACAGATCAATTACTGGATAACCCTTGCTAACTTGCTGATGACCTAGTCCTAGGTCCGGTGGGTCAAGGGCTGAAAAATTTCTATTCCTGCTTCCTGAAAGTACTGTTATACACTTATCATCACCATCATCCTGAGAGCAGGAGTATTTCCATGTGGGAGAGATTTGCTTCTGAGACAGAAGATTTCAGCAGTTGTGTCTGCCCTCAAGGAGCAGGAAAAAAACATTTGGCTTTGTACCACTAGATGGCAAACACAGACCATTCGATAAATTACCTGATTGCTTTAGGCTGCTTTAGGAATTGCTCCACTTCATAATTAATCTTCAGTTCTATATTGTGGTACACATAACAGTCATAACCTGCTTAGGAATTTTTATTACCTTCCTTAACAGTTGCAAAACCCAGATCAGGTTAAGAAGCTTCCATCTGAAGTCTCAGGCAAAATCTGAATTAGATTAAGCATCAGAAGACTGAGCATAAGAACTATCTTCCTGCAAAACAATTTTAGTTGTTTGATTTTAAGTGGTTTTTAGAAGAATCACTACCTAATCACATCGCTGTAATCTCTGTCTGTCCCTATGGCTGCCTATCACGCTCTTTTATAACATCTCTATTAGGTCTTACATTCATTCTAGACAGTAACATTTTCTGTCTTTCCCCTTGAACTCAGTAGCTTGATCTCACCTAGTTCCATATAAATACCAGCTCTGACCACTCAGTTGTCTCTCAGACTGGTTCCAACTTCCGTAGAGCAAATAGGGCCATCCAGATAATCAAATAAAGCTTCAATCTTCTTTCCAAATCAATCTTAAATCTTCATTCCTGGACAAACTTTGCAGCTAGTTCTGGTATCAGAAAAAAAAATTCATTTCACTAGGTAGGCCCAAAAATTCCATTTCATTTTTTAAGTGCTCATAAAGATGGTTAGAGGAAGCCTGTTTCTTCTTCCTTCGCTCCTGTGGATGAGTCCCATGTCATTCTTTAGCTAGAACTGGTGTTCTTTAGCTGATTTCCAGTATTCGTGTTCAGCCAAAGCAGAGCCAGCTCTAAATCCCTAAGGCCAATAAGGGGCCATATGCTCCATTACAAACATGTAGCACACATTTGAAAGTTTCAAAAATAAATAACATGCTTATTTAGTTATATTTCATTTGCAATTACTTAGCCCTTTCTGCTCCTTCACATTATGATTGAAATAATTTCATTTGCCCACAATATTAAATTGCTTCTGAGTGCTGAAATTGAAGTTTATTCAGAAAAGTGAATTAAGGTAGCACTCTGGCAGTGAGCAAATGCTTTAAACATGCTAATGGACAAATTCTATTCTGAGCTGCACTGATGAAATCCCGCTGACTGAAATGATTCTGTTACAGGACCAGAGACTTGATTTTGACCTGAGACGCTTAAGAGGTTTTCACGACAGGACTTCTCTCAAAAAATATTGTTTCATCCAAACACAGAGTATTATATGGAAGCAGCTCTTAGCTTAACTGCTCTTGAAGCAATAGTGAGTCATGAAGTTCTAAATAGTTGAGAACATACATTTTTAAGAAATATTGATTTTTGAACCAAGAAAAATAGAAGCATACATTTTTAAGAAACAGATTTTTGGATGAGGAAAAATACTCAGATTAATGTAGCTAACACCGTGTGACTTCTGGCCCTCTGCTCAATGCTAAACCTGGGCTTTCTCAAACAACCATTTTCTAATTATTTTCTCTAGTATATATCGATAACACTGATTTATCAAAGGTTTGAAAATATAATAAATAGCACAAAACTACCCTATTTCTGTCTATCTATCTGATCAAGCATGTGATAGGAGGCACGAGAGCCTGCTTACCCAGGAGAGAGGTCTAACAGCTGCTCATTGATGTTCTCCTGAGGTGCTCCAATTTAATTTTACTTTAAAGAACACTTTTCTAAAAGTTAATTTGTTTAGTGAAATGCACTTGATATGTAAAATACTCTGAATTTTTGCTGCATAATCTCAACCAGAAAGTTATTCTCTGATATTCATCGTATCCTTCTGTCAGACTGTTTCACGCCTTCCCCTTCCTCCCGAAATAATCTTATCTATTCAATAATACATGCTTGGGTTGTATTTAAACTCATATGTGTACAGAACTAAAGGCTGCTAAGATGCAAAAAGAGCACTAAAATCCTCAATTTACCTGAAGAGTCAAACTTGCATAACCATAGATTTTCCAGGTGTTTTTTAGTGTCAGTGACACTGAGATGAAAGAAAACATGAGTCATGGTTGAGGCCTTCTAAAAGAATTTAATTCCTTTTACTAGTATTTCTTAATATTTTGAATTTTCTCTTTTAATCATGTAAAAAATAATGTCAATTTTGATAATTTTGGAAATATTTGTGTGTTGTATTGTCCACTTGTGTTCCATAGACTTTGAGTGGACTATGTAACTGCAGGAAACTAGATGGTTCCAGAGAACAGCAGAGAGGGAAATTATCCAAGTAATGTAAGTGCATGTTTCTTATCACTAGCTTATATAATTCATTAATTTTAATAAAAAATCCATGACATAAGAAAGATTCCTAAACATCAAGATTTTAATAATCTAATAATTTTTAGTTTCCCCACCTCACCCTGGTTACAGATGATGTGTGTACAGATGGCTCATTGGACCACTTATTCCCTGGGAACCCTTGTCCCCAAGCATCTGGCCTCATTCTATGCATGCATGAATGAAATGAGATCTGGATTTAAACAGAATTGAAGCAGCTGCAATTGTTAAGGAGAACTTTTAAAAAGAGGTTTGGTTCTATTAGCTTTTAAAGGTGCTATTTCATCTTGAAGTTGATGGTGATTTAATGTCAGTAGATGATGGTTAGATTATTTTTTAATATTATTTGTTGGTTTGGGTTTCTTTGGTTTTTTTTTTTTTTTTTTTTTTTTTTTTTTTTTTTTTGGGGGTTGTTTTTTTTATATTTTTTTTTTGTTTTGGTTTTTTTTTGTTTTTTTTTTTTTTTTTTTTTTTTTTTTAATTAGGAGGTGTGTTATATCCCATAATGTTAATTTGGGTGAAATTTAAAGCAAAACTTACAGTTCTATACGACATGCCTCCTGCCTTCCTCTACTACAGTCTTTCACCTAAAAGAGAATTCCACCTCTAAAAATATGTCCTTTGGTAAAATCTTTACCAACACATTTTCTAGTTCCTGCCAGAAGAAAATGGACCACAATTTATGCCTAAGTACAAATAAAGATGGATGCAGTAGGTGAAAAGTTCTGAAAGAACGGGGATTGCAGGAAAACCAGCTGCTATCTCTCTACTTCTTTTGTGCCAAAGCAGCGGGTGTTTTATTTTTAGTTTTCAATAAATTTTTGCTTGAATGTCACTGCAATACACCTGGAATTAAAAGCCATCTTGTGAAAACCACACATAGAATCATTAATTCCAGTGAATTACATTAGCATTTTAATCAGTGAGGAACATCTCCTGTCCACATGTACCGATTTTGGCTGGAATAGAGTTAACTTTCTTCACAGCAGCTAGTCTGGGGCTGTGTCTGGGATTTGTGCTGAACAGGGCTGATAACACAGCGATGTTTTAGCTACTGCTGAGCAGCACTTACACAGAGTCAAGGCCTTCTCTGTCCATCATTCTGGCGCACCAGTGAGGAGGGTAGGGGTGCACAAGGAGCTGGGAGGGGATACAGCCAGGACAGCTGACCCCAGCTGACCACAGGGATATCCCACACCACATGGCTTCATGCTGAGCATAAAGCTGAGGGAAGAAGAAGGAAGCAGTGGGGGAGGTGACACACATTTGGAGTGGTGGCATTTGTGTTCCCAAGTCACTGTTATGTGATGGAGCCCTGCTCTCCTGGGGCTGGCTGAACACCTGCCTGCCCACAGGAAGTGGTGAATTAATTCCTGGTTTTGCTTTGCTTGTGGACATGCCTTTTATATTACCTATTAAACTGTCATTATCTCAACCCACAAGTTTTCTTACCTTTACTGTTCTGATTCTCTCCTCCATCCCACTCTGGGGGAGGGAGTGAGTGGCTGGGGTTAAATGATGACACCACACAGCCAAGGTTTTCAAAGTACCATAATTTCTTTATTCTAATTTGTTGTGCAATCAAATATTTACCAGGCTTAACTGAAGATCAGAATGCTTTTAAGAATGCACAGATATGATTAATAATACACCTAAAGCTAAACCCACACTCAGTGTTTTGTTCCAACTTGAGTCCATCATTTTCTGAATTCAGTAATTTCACTTCTAGCAGGCAAAGACTTTTGTAGGAAGGCAGCAACCAGCAGCAATGATGCAGTAAGCAACAGCTTCATAACAACATCTTAATGGTAGCTGGTTACATGAACCTCCTTCTTTGACCCTCCTGCTGCTCCTCTCTCAGGTATGAGAAGTACACCTGCAGTGCTCCCCAGGTAGAGTTTTCCACCTCTGCCTGCTTGAATATAATAGTTTAATTACCAATAAATAATTTTGAAAGGTCTAACACTAGCCAAACAGACATTTGAAGGTGTCCTGGAGTCATTTCCATGCATCTGAGTGTCTTTCTTCTCTCTAAACCTTTAATTTTATTGTCTTTTCTCTCCATTTTGGAAAACCTTTCCAGTGCAATAAGAGTCAAGAACTCAAACTTCACTATATCAAGAGCTGGTTGAGCCTGCACTTGTGATTTTTGTTCCAAGGGCACACACTGCAGAAATACACTGTGGGTCTGGCTTCGTGCTGAATTTGGGTATTTGCCTTGATTTATTTGAAAATATGCTTTTCAACCTGTAAGTTCCCTCCTTTGATTTGCAGTGCATCAGCCAGAAAAATGGGGGAAGAGGTCCTAAAGGCTGTACAGGGGTTCTTGATAATGTCTGCATTTGAAAAATCCTTTGACCCTCGTTATGTGTGTTGAAGAAGAAACCAAAAGGATGACAAATCTTACACATCATAGGACAAAATGCTGCTGCTCAGCATGCAGAGGGATACTCACAATTCAGAAGAAAGAACTATCCCTCTCACAGGTGGTCAGTGGAAGATGCTTTAGTTTTGTCAGCTCCAGTACACGACTTATGACAGACTTATATCTGCACCAGCTGTTCCTCTACTTAAGGGGGGCGGGGCAAAGGCAGAAATAAATAAAAGTAGCAGTTTATTGCTGTTTATCTCAAAGTAACAAAGTTGCTCATCCTTACTGCCAATGCTTAAAAATTTGAAGCTGGAATTCTTCCCCCAAATAAATCCTGAACTACAAAATCTAGTCCTGGTTCTATACAAATCTAAAAAATACAGATTAAAAACCCTGACAGCTCTAACTATTGACACACTTGTAAAATTACCTTGCTCTATAGTTTTCTGTGTAGCGCATGCACAGGCTCCTCTGCAAGGATGCAGCTGTCCCACAGTGCCAACGAAACAGATGAGGTTTGGGTGTCCTGCTTCCCAACCCCATCCCCTTCCATGCAGCAGCTGCATTCTGGGAGGAGGGAAGCCCTTCCCTCTAAGGATGAGTCACTGTCTGACCCTACGAGACATCATCTGTTCTCCTTGAGAGGCAGACACACAGCTGCTGACTTCTATTTTCTGAGCCCCCTCTTTTCTATCAGGCTTAAAACTCTTCACAATACCGTCTGATTTCATTATTGAAACTGCTATTTGATTCCATGAAGGATTTGGTTTTCTACTCATTTTGTGAAAGATAATCTTATACTACATTAATGGACAGCATAAAATCCTAAAATAAATGATGTTGTCAAATGTTCCAATAAAAATTAATTAACTAAAAAATCCTGCAATTTACACATTCAATATAAAATTCGTAGGTCCTCCTAATGTACAGTAGGTTAGAGCAACAGAGACATCAGAACACTGAAAAGAAATTTGTTTCCAAATTACTCCACAGGGCAAATTGTTACACTATTGAAGACAGAGACAAATTACAGCAGCTTATTGGGGAATTAAACCCACCTGATTTTTATTTGAAGTTTGATAGTATAGTTAGCAAAAGACAAAATAAAAATCTTGAAGTGTTCAGCACTAGAAAATTAAAATCACTATTTTCTTCTTGATTATTTTCTTAGGACACTCGTACACCTGGGATATAGCCATGCACCCCAGAGAATATGAATAATATTCCCAAATTTTACCATTGTAAAAACCAGTTTTTTTTCTTTTAGTTTATCTTTTTTGAAATGTCACTATCTTTATTAGTTTTTAATCATGTGAACTCTTGCTATATTAGAAAAAATGATACTACTTTTAATATATAATTACAAATATCCAAAAATACAAGATAGCATTTAATAAGACAAAAGCCACAAAATGAACTAAGACAGTATAGCAGGAAATCATATTTACAAAAATGCTGTTCCCTTTGCTCTTGGCTAGCATCCATCTTCCACCTTTTAACATTGGTTTAAATGAACTCAAGCCTGATATGAATAAAAAAAAATACAAAGAAAAAAAATCAGTGGAAATCTGTTTTGATAACATCAATTATTTCATGATTTCTCTGAGGGAGTGACCAATGGCTGATTTAGAACCATATCACACTCATTACAGAATAAAAAAGGAACAGAGTTAGTGGAACAACTGTTCATCCTGTTACATATGGTTAATCAAGTCAACAAAAACCTAAATAGGATTTAAGGCCAGTGGGGGTAACTGTAACCATCCAAAATTACTTCTCCCACAACACTGACTACAAAGTGCTGTTGGTACTCTTGGAATCAAGACTGAACTGGGGCATGAGCTGAGGCACAGCCTCTGAGAAATGCATTCAGCCTTGGCTTTCAGACTGCAAATGATGGCAAATCTATTGCAATCCAAAATCAATTGCTTCAGCCATTAATAATCCTCACTGTTAAGAATATGCACCTTACTTCTACCCTGATTTCTCACAGATTCAGTTTTTAGCTACTGAATTTTTTCTAATTTGACTTGAAATATTGAAAGTCATCTGTTATAGAAAAGTTTTGCCCCTGTCAGATATCACCAGCTCGTTCTAATCTTCCTGTTACCCTCTGCTCAGCTGAGGAAGTTTCCCAGACATAATTCCTGTAATGCATTTCTGATCATTTTCCAATTGCTCATATTTATTTTTGTGGGAAACATGAACAGCACAACCTGACCTAGTCTGCATGGATTTTTCTGTACTACATAAATAGGTGATACCAGTTATCCCCCTCCTGCCTCAGTACTCTCACACAGCTACATACACACCTGCTCCTTTGCTCACCCCTGTGCAATAAAGGCTGCCAGTTTCAGTGTGCAAAACTGATCCACCTTAAGCACAGGTTCAACCGTGCTCCTAAACACAGCTGCACTTGAGCATCCTTCTACACTTAAGAACATGTCCAGTGATATTGCTAAACTGGCCTAATGAGCACTGACTTCCAGCCTCCTCCACCTCTACCTCTTCTTCTCTGTTTTAGAGCCTAACTGTAATGGGAGGTTTTTGATGGGATGCTTTTAGAGCCTAAACATCAGTAGTACACCTGTGTCTCTGTATTTTAATTTCCTTTTGGCATTAATTATTTTTTTATCTCTTTACATCAAGTATCTCTTAGATGAGAGAATGTGTGAATTTCTGAGTGTGGACGATTTTTAAATAAATATTATTAGGCAGAACAGTGGGTCTTTGTATTCTGAAATGAAAATGTAGCAATGAAGGGAAAGAGCTAGTAAAACATACATTTCTAAAATCAGGAACTGGAAAGATTTTTTTATTTGCTCAGAACCACTGCAATAGCAGTTAAATTCCATTACTTCCAATCTGCCAGCTGTGAGAGAGAAGTGTAATTTTAACAGGTGAATAAAAAAAAGAAAAATGAGGCAAAGCTTTGAAGGAAAAGCACAAAAGCCATTACAAAGATGATTTCAGGATGAAAAAAAAACCCCACCCCAAATCTCTCAGCAAGTGACAGCTGTGGGTTTAATGGACTATTCTTAAAATGAGATTTATATGCAAACTGCCTACATAAAGTTAAAAAAGGATGCTAATAACTATAAAAGCTAAAGGTTTTTTATCTCAGGCTCAAAAAAATTTGATGGCAGTGGATGGACTGTTATAACAAGCCATAAATGTCCCCATTAATGATTGATTCTCTGACCTGATGCCATTATGAATGATCTGGTAAAAGTACAAAGCAGTTGTCCTGTTGCCCCTTCCTGCTCCACTTCTTCCCAGCTCACTGAGTCTGCCAGCATGGGAGTTTTAGTCTCACAGGTCACCCCATCACAAACTAGTATTTTTTCCTACTACCACTGAAAATATTCATGATCTCCTAATGCATTCCTTTGCCTTGAAAGTTCTGAGCATGCATACATGAAATGCTGGATCAACACTGGAGACTCACCAATGCACCCATTGACAGGTGCATCTTTGGCAGATAAATCTTTCCCTAGCTCCGTGATGGGTCTTTATCCATAGGGAGCTTTGGTGAGCAACATCAGTTCACGCCAGTCAAAAACCAAGAACATTTGCTAAAGATAAAATAGGTGGGAAAGAATATTATATCCTCTAGATTCTGAGTTACAGGAGCCAGCCAGCCAAATGCAACACTTGGCAAATAAATGGAATACTTTGGAAAGTACTCTACTTTGGGTCCACCTATTGCAGAGAGTAAGAAAGAAAGCATAGCAAAATTTCATTCTTTAGACATCTGACAAGTGAGCTCTTACAGTTTTTGTTTCAATGGGTTAAGGCAGCTTTCCCATCTGCTTGCACCTCCTCTGTGCCTGACTCCAACAAAGCCGGCAGAGCCGGCAGGAGATAACACACACCTGTACCTCTGATTTGTACCAACCTACCAGTGTGGGCAAGGTGCTGCTGAGTTGTGGGCAGGCTATGCTGTTATTGGGCAACTCTTGTTATTGAGACAGATACCTACACAAATGTTTATTTAAATAGCTCATGCGTACTGACAGCACACGTGTAAATACACACATGCATACAGATACCATATTACAAGCGTATGCATACGCCTCTACACTGCTGAAGCAATAAATACAAGCTAAACAAACAAATCAGATCATTGTTTTTTTATATAAAATATCCACATTAACTGCATTACAAAATATCTTCTAGACTAGCAGCTTCAACAGGCACGTGCACAATGTACTTGTGCAATCTGCTTCTTCGTTTAGAGAAATTGTAGGAGGCAATGCTCAGGAAAGCAGAGTTTGTGCAAGCAACACATTGCCTCAGCATCACAGCTTTAGTCATGCTATTTAGAATTCAGTGGTGACGAAAGCTAAATTCTCCCTCCAATATTAAATATAACTCTGCTTAAATGTGGAAAAGTAGTGCCAATTTCTTAAGTGAGAGCTGAAGTGAATCTCCAGTTTTTCTTGTGACAATTTTATAAAATTACCTAAAATGTTTTAGAATTTATTTTTTTATTTTCCCTCTGTATTTATTAACTCTAGCACTTAATCCTCCTTCATGTCACTGCAGATCCCACAAGGTATAGTGAGTCTTGCCCTTCCCTATCTGCCTGGAGAAGCAGCTAGAAGATCCCTGGAGAGTGTGAGTTCTTCAGCCCTTTCAGTACCAAAACAGTCTTCTGAGTCAAGAATGGGTTTGATCTCTGTCAACGGTTTTTAAAAGGAATTAAGTTTTAGAGGAACTAAATCCATAATATTTTGAATAAAAATTACTAAGACGTTCTCTGAAGAAACTCAAGCATGACATTAGCACACGGTGAATCCAAGAGCATTAACACCTGTAATGCTCACGGTCATACTCTGTTTCTAGCAGTGTAGAGCTCTACCGAGAGGAACGATTCACCTCACAGAGCTGGAAAGTGAAAGAATCGGATTTTCGGTTGCCGGGCTTTCTGCCTGCAATACCTCTCAGCCATCCAGTCGAAGCCATTGGAACAAGTACTGAGGCACACTCTATTTCCCATCCCTATGGAAGACACCCAGCCCGTCCCGCTCCCCATACCGCACCTTTCAGCCCCGTTCGCTCCCAGCGAGAGGACGACCGAGCTGTGTCCGTACCCGTCCTCTTCCCCCGGGAATGCTGGGGGGTATTTCCCCACTCCCCGCCGTGGGACCACGCTCTTCCCTTCTCTTCTGCTGCGCAAACCCGCCGCACGGAGCCGGTGACGGCACCGAGGAATTGCGAGGGTGACTCGGTTTCGGAGGCAGTGAAGGAGCGGGCCGAGCGGCTGGCGCCGCTGAGCCTTCTCTTCCCTTCCCTTCCCTTCCCGTCCCGTCCCCTGCCAGCCGCGGTGCCCACCGGCCCGGCCGGGGCGTCCCGGCGGCGGAGCATGCTCGGAGGGCGGCGGGGGCGGGAAGGGGCAGTGGGCACCAGAGACGGGAGCGCCGTTCAGCCGCGCTGAGAGCCCGGGCGGGCACGGGGCGAGCGGAGCCGCCAGCCCGGGCGGGAGCCACCGGGAGTCGTGGGGGCGCAGAGCGGCCCCAGGAGGAGCGGGCGCAGAGCGTGTGCCGCGAGCAGGTTACGCGCTGAGCCGCGGAGCGGGGAGCCTGAGGAAGAGAGGAGCGAGCTGAGCTGCGGAGCGGGGAGCGCAAGAGAAAGGACGCGAGCCTGGTGCCCAAACCAGGGTCCAGGGACAGAGATCCCGAGCAGGGAGACGCGCCGAACTGCGGAGCGGGAACCCCTGGAACGAGCCGCGGGGCGGAGACCTCGAGCAAGGGGACCCGCACGGAGGCGCGGGGCGGGGATCCCGAGCAGGGGTACTTGCACGGAGCCGCGGGGCGGGGACTCCAGGCGGGGCCCCCGGAGCGCGGGACACGGACAGCGGCAGGGCTGGCGCGGCGGTAGCGGCGAGGCGCGGAGCCCGGTGCGCGCTGAGCGGCGGAGCGGGGCCATCCGGCAGGGGTGGCGGCGGGGCGGGGGGGCAGCGGCCTCA
>VZRN01002232.1:1353618-1408179 GCA_013397935.1 Dasyornis broadbenti
GGGGGCCGGCGGGCGCCCCCGGCGCGGCGCAGGTGGCGGCGGGGAGCCTACTGGCGCTGCTCATCCTCTGGACGCTCTTTGGGAACGTGCTGGTGTGCGCGGCCATCGTCCGCTACCGGCACCTGCGGAGCAAGGTCACCAACATCTTCATCGTGTCCCTGGCTGTCTCGGACCTGCTGGTGGCCCTGCTGGTCATGCCCTGGAAGGCGGTGGCAGAGGTAGCTGGGTACTGGCCCTTTGGGGCTTTCTGCAACGTCTGGGTGGCCTTTGATATCATGTGCTCCACGGCCTCTATCCTCAACCTGTGCGTGATCAGTGTGGACAGGTATTGGGCTATTTCCAGCCCTTTCCGCTACGAGAGGAAGATGACCCAGCGGTTGGCTCTGGTGATGATCAGCGTGGCATGGGCGCTGTCTGTGCTCATCTCCTTCATCCCTGTCCAGCTCAACTGGCACAAAGGTGGGGATGTTGTTGCTGCTGCTGATATTGGAGATGGGTTTGGCACTGCCTGGGCAGCAGCAGGTGCTGTCACCACCTGGGCAGAAGATATGAGTACCACATGGGTGGCATTAGCAGCAGTGAGACCCTCTGATGGGACCTCTGGCAGCAATGATACCCTCACTGGACCGTCAGAGAGCTGTGACTCCAGCCTCAACAGGACTTATGCTATTTCCTCCTCCTTGATCAGTTTTTATATCCCGGTGGCTATCATGATAGTTACCTACACTCGAATCTACCGCATTGCCCAGGTGCAGATTCGTCGTATCTCTTCCTTGGAGAGGGCAGCCGAGCATGCACAGAGCTGCCGGAGCAGCCACATTGACTGCCACCATCACACAAGCCTCAAGTCCTCCATCAGGAAAGAAACCAAGGTGTTGAAGACGCTCTCTGTCATCATGGGTGTCTTTGTCTGCTGCTGGTTGCCATTTTTCATCCTGAACTGCATGGTTCCCTTCTGCGAGAGCCCACCCAGTGACCCCCATGCTGGCCTCCCCTGCGTCAGTGAGACCACCTTTAATATTTTTGTCTGGTTTGGTTGGGCTAACTCTTCTCTTAACCCCATCATCTATGCCTTCAATGCTGACTTTAGAAAGGTTTTCTCCAACCTTCTGGGATGCGGTCAGTTTTGCTCTGGTACTCCAGTGGAGACTGTTAATATAAGCAATGAGCTTATCTCTTACAACCAGGACACTCTTTACCATAAGGAGATAGTGACTGCTTATGTTAACATGATCCCAAATGTGGTTGACTGTGAGGAAAATCGCGAGGACCCTTTTGACAGGATGTCCCAGATCTCCCCTGACCATGAGGTTGCTACTGACTCTGCCTGTGAGCTGGACTGTGAGGGGGAGATTTCGCTAGGAAAGATAACACCTTTCACTCCAAATGGTTTACATTGAATTGCATCCTGGTCGGGTCAGTTCCTCTTGGATTATAAAAGAAAATATTAGCACTGAGTGGAGAAACCTGCTTGATGATGTGCAGTAGTTTGGTCAGTCACTTCATGCTAAATTCACTTCTGTGGGTAGTACTTTGCAGAATGGAGACACTGTCATAAAGGGGACTGGGAGCACAAACTTAAATCAGCACTTGCCCAGGCTGAGGGCAGACCAGGCAGTCGTGTTGATTAGCTATGGTGAGGTATTGTGCTATAATTGCAGTCAGTTCGTGTTTATAACATGTTTGCAAATGAAAGGTGCCATTGTCACTGCTAAGTATTATGACTTCTAAAATCAGGGACAGATGTGGCTGGCATAGACATTAAATAAAATTTCTGGGCTGTTTGTTTGTTCAGATCTTATGTTTCTTTTTCTCTATTTTTTTTTTTTCCTTTGTTTTGATTTGAATTTTTTTTTTTTTTTTTAAGATAGTTAGGTGGTGATTTGGATGATTATTTAAATGCGTGTTTCTGCCAAAACAGTTTATGTGAAATCCTTGTTCTCCTAGGCGGCGTTGTTGCCTATGATATCCTCTGTTCCTGGATGAATAAATAAAAATTATATTGATCAAGGGTTTATTATCTTTCATTTGTCACCCTGAAAGGTTTACAAAAAATATTCAAACTAATGTTTCTATATAAATGATTAGAACAACTAACAGCTAAACCCTATTATTTTAAAATCAAATAGTCTGTATAGAAAATACAGTTTTTGAATAAAAGCAAGGCTCAAAAGAATTCTTGACTTAGATGAACTTGTTTGTATGGCTCTTACAGCTAGATTTATACCTGGTTTTCTTTAATATTATGATGCTATCCCTTTTTGTAGCTAAGAATACCAAGTACACATATAAAAGTACTATTAATGAAAAGAGTTTAGGGATAGAATTAGGAGCTGGATGTGTCTAAAAACAATATTTATGTTTGAAAATTATATTAATAATCAGCATTTCTCAGTGTAGATGCTAGAGAACTCATTCACACTAAGAGAAGAAAAGGATTTCGTTAATGTATTTTTTTAGTTACTTATTAACTGGAATTTAAAGGTGCTCTAAGTTCTTGGACTATACAAGACATTTTAAAGCATTCTTTAAAATCGAAAAGAGTGTTTTTGGCTCTGTTTCTTTTGAATCATTTACATCAAATGGGATATTAGAAACAGTTGTAAGCTTTCAGCCCAGAAATCAAAAGTGATGCAATTGCCAAAACAAATGATCGTAGGTCGTAAAAGCAATACTAATATTTTTTTCATGTTTTGATTCACAAAGTGAACAACACTTGAATTTATGCTTTAGAAATACCTGTGCCATGAGCTGAGCAGATTCAAATTGAATTGTAAGTGTGGATTCTGCAGCTCTCCCTCCTAATGGCCCTGACCTGGGACCTCCCATCCTGCCTAACTGGGAGTTGAAGGCCCCTGTAGGATGCATGGAGGAAAAGTGGGATCTGCAGTAGGCGCACGGTTCAGGGGAAATCATTTAACCAGATACTGGAATTTGTGAATGTTATGGGCTTAACGCTGAGCCTTCTTGGAAGCCAAACCCTTAATACTGGTTTGGGGGTTGTCTTCCTTGGGATATGGGGTGGGAGAAGCGCAGGAGGCATGTGATTGACATTGCTGGTCTGCAAGCAATGGTTTATGTGTTTAGTCTTTGATATTAATAAGTTATATTATCCTGGATTACCTTTTAAACTGCTTGTCACTGAAGACTGACATCTACCTGAGCATTTTCTTTGCTGTTGATATGAAATCTCAGTGTAATATTCCTTTACAGCTGTCATTAGGAAAGGGTATTGTGACTGTGGCTTCAACCTACTAATGGCTTGACATCAAGAATGAATGTATGACTGCTGGTTAGATAAAATTGCCCAGAATAAAACAATTTTCCCAAATAAAAATGAAGGAAACTGCTTCTTATGGTGCAGAAATGAATTATCCCAACCTGAATTCAGATTTTTTGCATTTTCTAGTTACTACTCAAATTTTGAGGCTAATACAGCATGTTAAGCTGTCTGGATTTGTGCAAAAAACCAATAATATCCAGATGCACGAGGTGCAGGCACCTGGTGCTGATTCCAGCTCCCAGGGCAATGACTGTATTTTATTCAGTTTTGTCTACATTAAATCAGAAGCAGCCCAGGGAAATGGGGAAGGGAAATCATGATCTCTTCCTGAGCACCTGCATGCCAGCAGGCTGTGCGGGCTGATGCTGCATGGTTCCCCTGCTCCAGCAGCAGAACGGAGGGTGTCCCCCCCACCTCCCCGTGTAGCCTTTCGCCTTCTCAACAATCCCTGTGCTGGAGGTGTGACAGTTCCCTTGGATCCTGCTCACTGCAGGTGTGGCAGAGGGGCAGATGTGTACAAGATGTTAGTGTATCACCTTAATCAGTGCTCTCCTTGGTGAGGTTTCACCTGCCTGGGTTTCCGGAATGAGTGGGCTGACTCTGGGATGCAAGAAGACATCTCCATCAGTGGGTTTATATAACAGCTTTGTGCAGAATATTAGAAGCAGTCTTTTTCTTACATCTGAAGGAAGGCGTTACTTAGCCAGCCCCTAGATTTTGTGAGCATGATTAGGGCAGTACAGAACACTGGCCAAATTGCCACTTTCCATTAGTAATTTTCATTTCATGACTTCATTGGGTAAATGATTTCTGATGTTGGCTCTATGATGTAATCTCTCTTCTCGAAATATGTATCTGTCAGGGGGCTTCATCCTTCAGAGCCTAGGAGCACCAGAAAGGGAACATTTCTGCTTCAAAAGACAGAAGGTACTTCTTTCGCTAGAAGCAGAGTTTGACCTTATGGATCTGAAAGAAAATATTTTTCTTAACTCATAGGGGCAATTTGTTGCATTTTAATGTGTCTAAATTACATACCGCTGATAAAGAGTATTCAGAATTAGTAAGATAAACTTTTAAAAGAAATGTGTATCTTGCCTTGAACTATAAAAAGGGGCAGGCTGTTTTAATGAAAACGTCCCCAAAAGGATTGTTCTAACTTGTTTCTCTCAGATGAAACTGCTGCCCTACTTTTTTAATGGTTTCCCTCTTAAGGACTAATGCATCTGCCTATACAGACAGAGAAGTTCACTGGAAGTGCAAGTGGGTTTAAGTGGGTTTTTATAATCCTCATGTCCTTGTGGTGTCTCTCTGGAAACTCCTCTGTGCCGATGGTTCTGTGCCTCTCACCTCCTTTTTTTTTTTTTTTTTTTTTTGCCTTAGTTATTTGAATTTATGATACCATTTGGCTTTAACTTAATCTAGTCCCGAGTGATGGCTGATCTTCAAGGTCCCAGATTGTTTTCAGTTTCTATTTTGTATTATTTTTAGAAATCTTACCTTGTAATTTGTTTCACTTTTAACTTACCTCTTAGCCGGTTGAATCTGTTAGTCCTGGATAGAGTCATATGTAAGGAGGGTCAGTGTATTTGTTATCTGTGTCTCTTTGTGTAATTACAGATGAGTCATTTTAAGTCTTCTGTGGAAGAACAGAACATGTGAAAGTATCTTAATTTTTAAGAAGCTGGGATGTGGAGAATATGACAGTACCATGTTTTATGTAAAATGCTGCAAACACCATAAAGACTCTTTCGCTCTTTAAACCCTCAAAGAGCTTTTAACAGCTCTGGCTTTAACAATAGATGATGGGTTGTGTAGTGGTTTTTTTTCCCCCCAAGCTAAAGAAATGTAGGTGTCTTTCTGAGAGGTGAACACAAATAAAACACTTTCCAAAGGGAGAAAAATTACCTGCAGAAATTTTTGGTAAGTCTGGTACTTTATCCCTTTGCTTTCATTGTGTTTTTTACTTTTGCCAGTGACATCTGATGTGTGTCTGCAGGGAGGCTCCCCACTGAGAACTCCTGTATTTTTGTAACATGTAACAAAAAAGGCTTTAAAAATAGGAACGCTTCTACTAGCAATAACACTAAGCACAATCTTACACCGTTTAGGAGACCATCATGTATAAACTCAGCATTCAAGACTGACAGGACTGGAGGCAGTGTTCAGAGCATGCCTCTGACTGGAGATTGAGAGGTCACAAGTTCCTCAGCTGTTTGTATGTGCCAAACTTGCCACTCTTAATAAGGACGACATTTTTGTCCCTGTCACACACAAGGCAGGGTACACACCTGTGTCTGTGTTAATAATTATGCAGAGATTTTTCTTTCCTCTGAGGCCCTCTTCACTACTCTTTAATTGAATTCATAAGATCTTGACAAATGTTCAGTGCCTATTTAATTCTGCAGAAGACCTCAGGGATGAATGTGTGCTTAGGTCAAGAGCAATGAAATTATTTCTTGTTGCTTCTTATGAATATTGCCACTGGTATTCCCTGCTAGTGGATGAAACCATGTTAAAGTTGTCACACTGAACAAAACATTTCACCTACTGCAATGCAGAAATATTTTCTTTTATTCAGATGTATTTGTTTGTTTTCAAACATCAGAAGACTTTTCAGACTTCTCAGAAGCTTAATGAAGGCCACACAGAGAATCCCCACTTTGATCACAGATCAGCAACAACTATTGCATTTTGAGTGCCTTGTTAAATACAGAGAGCACTATGTGTTTATTGACAGAGTTTTAGCCCTCCAAATTTAAACTGTTTTCAATGATAAAGTTATACTTATGGTCTAAAAGCAATGATGTGCACAAAACAAAGCATAAGTGAGAATATTCCTTTTAATGGGGCATCAAAGATATGTCTCTTTCTTCAGGCTTTTGTTTATTGTTGCAGTGGTATTGTTGCAGTTGATTGTAGTGAGCAGTAATGGCATTAGGTGTGTCAGGAGTGAAAATATAAATAGTATCATCTGAAGCAGATGATGGATTGTTTTTTTGAGAGAAACTGCTATCTCTCCCAGAATAGTTTAGTTTAATAGAAAATTTACAAGATGATTTGATATTGTTATAGTTCAAATCCATTCTTAGTTTTGAATGGATGTAACATTAAATAATATTTATAGTGGACAGATAGTTATTTAAGGAGGATAAATACTTTTATGGACTTAATCCTTATATCATAGCCATCACAGTCACATTTATGAGATTTGCAAAATACTATGCAGTAATCATAAAAAATTAATTAAAATTCCAGTCTATGAAAAAAAATTCTTCCTTTGAATTATTCCCTGCAGTTAACAGCAAATATTTGTTTGTATTGTGTACTGCACCCTCATTGCTACCAGAAGAAGCTGGAAACCTCTGAACCTTCTACCATTATTCTGCTGATTCCTGGTAGGAAGTCTGAAAACAAGGAAAGAAATGGCAAAATCATGTGCAGAGGGGTTCAGTTTGCATGAAATTGGTCTGGTGTCAGTCAGCTGGCGCAGGGGACTGCGGGGCAGGGAGTTATTCCTGACACACAAGAACCTCACCTTCCACCACAAATGCCTGCTCCTTGGTGGACCCCTGCCTCCCAAGATGGATGC
The DNA here is from genome assembly GCA_013397935.1 of Dasyornis broadbenti. NCBI lineage: Eukaryota > Metazoa > Chordata > Aves > Passeriformes > Dasyornithidae > Dasyornis > Dasyornis broadbenti. The sequence goes on from VZRN01002232.1 coordinate 1,360,491, forward strand.
TCCAATCTGCTTAGGAAATCTGAACTTTTTAAACACCAGATGTTTTTAGGTAGCTACTTAAAAGAGAAACCACATTTTCTTTTCTGAGGTTATGCTCTGAAAAAAAGTGGTTTCAAATGAGATCTGCTTGGTGTGACCTCTTCAGCGTAGCTGGTGTCTGGCTGTGGCTTGAACGGATGTGGCTATGAGAGCTGCTCGGGCCTTTGGTGTCTGAACTGCACGTAGATCATTGTTTGGGGGCCTAATATTGAGCTGAAGAAATCCAGTCCTAAATTCATATACTTTTTCCAGAGCCCTGGTCATTGGATAGCAGAGATGAGCCTTGACCACAGCCTGAGCTTGGTTGCTTCTGAAGAATTGGAGGTCTGGTCTGCAGCACACCTGATGCAGTTTTGAAAATGTCCCATGAATAAAATATTAACCAGGAAGTTCAGCGTGCTTGGTTTTACCCTCTGACCTCATTTTTGCAATCCGAAAGGTTTTTCAGTAAGATTAAAAATCTAAGCTTATAGCCTTTGGCCTTGACCTTTTGCTTTCCCTGTTGACTTTATATAATTAGCCTCCTTTGGTGAACAGAAGCTCCTGGCATGGAGTTTGCTGCTTGGGTACCTTGTTGTCACCAAATCTGGAACTACCTCAAGCTACACTTAAATTACATTATTTCACTGCCCAAAGGGAATCTTTAGGTCTTTTTGTTGTTGTTGTTGTTGTTAGTTGTGGTGTTTTTCCCAAGCAACATTACTTTCTCAACACAAGATTATTCATCAAAGCCATAATTTAAAGGACAAGAGTAAATAGATTTTTTTGAAAGCTTTTGGGGATTTTGCTTGAGAAAACAAAGTGAGAATGGATCAGTATTAGACACAGAGGTAGTGGGGTTTTTTCTACAAGGGGTTTAATTCTTTGGCTTTTATAGAAATATAGAGTGAATATTTTCATTGTGAAGAGTATATGCATTTGATTTTTATTTGCATATATAGGTTCTTTTATATATATTAAAAAACTATTCAATCATTTTTGTGAGGTAATTAAATATATTTTTCTCTCTATAAATGCAAAGTGTACAAATTCCTCCAGAAGAAGCAAGTCAGATCTTAAAATTTTATTATTTTACATTACAAGAATAAAATACTAGCACATAATCTTCCCAGCTAAAACTTCCCAATTCAAATTTCTTTCAACTATTTTATATTCAAAGCAGTTTTATAATGATTTGCTAATCAATCTTTATCTATAAGCATTTTGAGACAGATAGCAGGAAAAGGAGATGATTTAGAAGTACCTCTGGGGGTCTCTCAACAATGGATATTAAACAACACTTTTGTCTTTCTGATTAAGTAAAACAAAGATGCAAACTTCTTCACAGTGCGCAAAGAATTTCTGTTTCATCAGAAGATAAAATGCTTTGCATAATCTCCAAACATTCAATTGAGGCAAGATAGTGCTTGAATGTTAAATGGCTTCTTAAGTAGAAATATTTTCTGTATTAAACAATTACTTTGACAATTCAAATAATGTCCTCCTCTTTAAAAACAGTATTTTGAAGAAAGTCAGGGTTTCATAGGTCAAAGGAGATATTAAAGTACAAATTCTAGGACCAGCTCAACAGCACTGGACAAAGTGGTGGGATTGAAATTCCTGGCAATAGCAGAGCTCTGTCTGAGCACATGGAAGAAAACAGCTGGGTAGAAGGGAGGGAGAGAATTTAAAGAGGAATTAGAGAACCTAGCTGAGAGTCCATCAGTCCAGAAATGTGGTGGTGGTTGAAAAAGGCAAGGGACCAGGAGGAAGTGATCTGCCCAGTGGCTGAGACAGGGATGATGATAGAAGTCAGGAGGTTTTGCAGCAAGCAGGTGAAAGGGGGCTGGAAGGGGTCATTATGGGGCCAGGGCAGGGACTATCCCTAAGGACTTGTGGGACTCAGGAAGGCCATACAGAGATGGGTGAGATACACATGGGGGGAGCCTATGAAGAAGGGCTGAGTCCTGTCCACCTCCCAGGATACACAGACTCTCCTGCTCTGTGCCATCCCCTCCTGCCACTTCTGAATAACTTCAGTATTGCCACTGCATTTTATCATTAAACAGGTGCAGCACAAGTGTCTGTCTACTGTGCAGCAGGTGAAGAGCTGTCACATTTATTCCACTGTGATACAGCTTGGAAAATAACTTCCATAGTGACACCCTACACTATCCTGCAAGGAATACTTTCTCAAGGAGCAAGTGCAAAAAGAGCTGTGCTGTGCTGTATGGTGCTGTTTTCACTGTACAATGGTAGGGCATTTTAGAGGTTTATCCTCCTGGATTGCTGGCAGCAAGTCTGTCTTCCAGAAAGTTTCTGAAGGTGCCTGTTTGAAATCTCTGGTAGAATGGCCCTCAGTATGTCAGTACTATGATTTCTTTAATCTGTGCAATCAAGATACGTAAGGAACATAGCAAACATCTGGTGCTGTGTATTAAATGCATATATTAATTGTGAAAAGCTGATCTGTGGTGACTTGTAACATGATGATATGGACGTGACTCTTAGTGACTCAAGCCTAAATCTGCCAATATGTGAATACAAAAGATGTGGGGGTTCTGCTTTCTGCTAAATGCAAGTACTAACAATATTTTTTTCAAATAAAGAGGTACCACGTTATACTATTTTTTGTCTGTTGAATAAAGGTAGCTTTGTACCATGATAGGACAGCTGGAAATGGGCCTAAGAGACAGAAAGTTTAACTTCATACATAAATATTTATATATCACGTAGTATCTAATAGAAAAATTGTAGCAAATAAGGGAGTAATGCTCATGCTGTTTTACATCTTTGCAGAATGCGTTTTGTTTTTTAAAAATCTTTTATTAGCTTCTTTCAGGATATCCAGGTGATGGTAACAGCCTGCAGAGGTCTGCAAAGCAAACTCCAAAATTTAAATGTTTTGTACTGTTTGAAAGAGAGGTGATGATACCTCTACTTGAATATGTTCCCGTGTTAGCTCAAAAACGTGCACCAGGTAAGCTCAATTCCTCAAATCTGCACTCCTGGATCTGTGCACACGCCAGCAGTGCCCCAGGTTTGAGAAGGGGAGACAGTGCCCCTGCTCACCCTCCTGCCCAGCAGCTCTCCTTGGAGGTTGCAGAAGCATAATCTGTTTCCAGCAGGATCTCTTAACCACTAGAGTGTGATACACATTGCAAATAACTCTCCTTTGTATTTTTCTGATGTTTCTCTCCTAACTGGATATTTCTGAGTCAAGCTAAATAGCAGGTTCTGAGTGTGTTCACTAAATCAAGTGAGAACAGTGCAAGAACACCTGGTCTGCAGGAGCCAGCCCTCCAGAGCTGGTGGGAAGATGTCTTGGTAAAAATCAAGACTGATGGTGTGTATGTGATGGCACAGCTTTAGGCATATGGAGACAATATTGCCTTAAAAATCATTTGGGTGTGGAAGTGAGGTTTTTTTAAGGTTGTTGTCCTAAACTTAGGCACCTAAATTCTGTGTAAATGAAAATGTAAGCATTTTAATACCTTCTAGGTTGCAGATGTATTTACCCAAGTGTGCCTGTAGATGTTGCAGATGAATCTGGATCCCAGCTGGACAAGCTTTTAAATGTAGCATAAGTGTATATGTACAAGTGGATGACTTTGTAAATTCAGATTGGGCAAGATCATTTCTTCTCACTTGTGAGCATCACCTGGTTCAGCATCTGCTTTATATTCTCTCACAGTAAGCTGAAGCAAACCACTGCCTCCCACATACTGCTGCACTGATTCATATGCAGGGGCTATTAAAACACCCTGGAGCAGGATTTTGCAGCACTGAGAGCAATGGATGTAAAGTGAGGACCATCCTATGTGATGTGCTCCCTAAGCTGAGCTGACCAAAGAGCAGCTTCTGTTACATCTGTGCCTCTTTGCACAGTGTTCAAGCAGCCTTGGGGAACCTAAAAGATGCCCTTAACTTTACATTTCTGGGCTGAGAGGTTTATTTTGTGACTCAAAGAGGCACAGCTGACTTTCAGTTGCTTTTTAAAAAGATGATATGCTTCAGTGCCTTGTGTATAAAAGCAAATGGAATGAACACAGTGATGGCAGCAATACAAACTTTATAACTTTAATTTACTAGGACAGATCATTCAGTGGTGAAGCTGATTTAAAAGGGATGACTGCCATTCTAAAATTGTCTCTCCCTCTCCTTCTCCCTCTCCCTCTCCTTCTCCTTCTCCCTCTTCCTCTCTTCTCTTTCCAAGCATATTAGCTGAAGCACTAGAGACAGTTGTTTGGTACAGGAGGAAATGTTTTTTTCTACTTCATTAGATACGATAAATTGTCCTGAAAGTGTCAAATAATCTCCTTAGGGAGCTGCTAATCAGTAGCTGGAAGAAACATACTTTCCAGATCTTTTCTCTGGCCAAGATCTCACCTTTCTTCTCTCTGGGCTCCCTTCTTCTTTCCAAGATAACTTCTTTTTGAGAACCCTGCTTTTCTGCACCACCTCTGCTTTCCAGGACCCCAAACACCACACAGTTTATGTGCAGAAGCACATTGTATGATCAGCCAATTAGTGGCTGGTTTACACCTCTTTATTACTGGAGGATTCGGGATGTGGCACTTTAGTTCAGTCCAGGTTTTATCAAAATTTACCTGTCTGTATTGGTTGCAGTAGCAGGCTTCTGCTTGAGAGTCAAAAGTCAAAAGAACATACTAGTTCTCCATACCAGTTTTCTTCAGCCTATTAATATTCAAATTGAAGTTTCTTCTTCCACCTACAATAGCTAAAAAGGATTCTCTACTAGGAATTATCCTTCACAAATTCTTTTTCCTTGTGAAGGAACTCCAAATTCAGAGGAGACTTATTTCTGCATGTCTCATTCTGTGTTCAAGTCAGTGACTTCCAGGTCATATAAAAACACCTCTTTGTGGATTCTTTGTAGTTGGCAAAGAGTGATGATCTCAGGCCAGACTGGAATTGGACTTCTGGCTTTCCTGCAACTAACCTGTGACTGAAGCAAGGATGGAACATTCAAGGTCCATCAGGGTTGTTCTGGCCAGCACTGGAGCCAGACTATCTCCCCTTAAGAATCTGTTCTCCTTTGAGAAAAGAGGAGCACACCTTCCTAAGCCCTTGGAGGTCTCATGTGTTGCTTGTGTCAGGTTACGGAGTTCCTGCTGCTCTCATCTATTCGGTGAAGTCTCTGACTCTGTTGGACGTGGTGGGACCTGCACCACCTGCCTGCACTGTGGACTCAAATTGCACCTATGAAGGCTCTGAACAGTGGAAATGTCTTCTCATGTGTCTCCTTTTTGCCTTCTCTGCAGGATGAGCAACATATTCTGGCCAGCCCCCATCTCTGAAAGTTATACTATACATACACAAGAAGATAATAGAGGAAAGAAGGATGAAATACAAGACAAAGTGACTACTTTGCTAAATAGCTACACAAAGACTTTACAATCATTGTCCCAGTACCCCCTGCAAGATGGGCTTTTCATGAACTGGCTACATCTGTGTATCTCCTTCCTCCAAGGACAGGCTTGGAGGCAGCTCATACCCAGGCTCACGTTTGCAGCAATTCACAGTCCAGCTATCCTCTCCCAGCGGGCAGAGCTCAGAAGGTCTTGGTGTAAATAATGTGCTTTGAAAGCTTAGCCCAGGTATGGTTCCCACTTGTTCAAAGGCCCAGTCCAGATCTAAAGTCCTTGATATAATTTGTTGTCTGGTTGTCCCACCCATAAGTTCCACTCATTTTTGATTTTCCAGAACTGAGAGCTAAAAGGAAATTATAATGCTTTTGTACCCTCTTGGCTACTGTGCTGTGCAGCCCATGTTGTGCACACCACTGGTTTAATTTCCTCTCTACTGGTAAACCTCTGAATTTGATTAGAAGGAAAGATGAGATGTCCAGGCTGACAAACCTACGCTTAAAAAGTTAAAGGGGAAAAAAAAAAAGCCCAACAAAAAATATTCTAGGCTTAGCAAGCAGTAATTGGATTGCTTTCTGGCTTCGTTTCAGCCTCAGCTGCTTCCTCCCACTCCCACCTCTTAGCCAATATTTCATACAGCAACACAAAATACCTAAGAAGGTGGATTATACAAAAAATCTCTTCATTTGGCCTCTGGTTGAAACCCAGACATGGTTAGGGATTACAGGATCAGTGAAGTCCATTGAGTGACCTATGTAAGATAAATCATCGTGCTCCCACAGCATGAAGTTCTTCCTATAGGGAGAAGTGGAGGAAAAGCACCAAAAAGTCACTTAAATGCCACTTGTCAAACTTTCAATAAGCCCTAACGTGGGTGTGGTAAAGTGTTAGTTTTAACTTCTTCCAGAGTTAAGGAAGTTTATGTCCTGTCTGCCAGTCTGGTATTGAATGTATTTGAAAATGAGTCAATAATTCTTTCCTGGACTGGGGAGGGAGGTTGCTGAAGTTCCTGTCTTTAGGAAGATCTTGCACTGAAACCCCAGACAAAAAGAGCTGTTAACCTTGGTAGGTTTGTGCATGGTTTGTGTAGACCTTTCAAATATTGTAGCTCAAAATGAAGGCAATTCCCTTCCTATAGCTGTTCCTTCTTAAGTTCTGCTTAAAATACTGGTGTCTGAGGCATAATGTTTTATGCTCCATCCCTGATTTTGTCACTGAATATTATAAATCCCCCCAAAGGTATGATATCTTCTATCTAACTGATACAATAACAGTCAAACTTCTGGGAACAAAAACCCTACTTCAGGTCTGAAGAGTTTTGCTTCTGTATCTAGTGAAGTAACATGTGTGTGCTTGAAAGTCTCTGTTTGTCATAAAAGATAATAAAAGATAGCACCACCTGCTACAAATAGTGCTGTGCTTGTGGCCCTCATGCGTAGTGATGCCTCTACAGTTGTAACTAACTTAGGCATCGCTGAAGGTTTTGTAAATATACAACTTTGTCTTAGAGGTTCACTACAGTTTCCCTTTCAAATCTGGGGGTGTCAAACTGTTTGAAGAAGTAGTTCCTGTCATCAGCTTTTGATTTACTGCCTTTCCATTTCATCTTATGCTTCCTTATTTCTTGTGTCACATGGCAAAGAGACTAAAACCTCCCAGTCTTGCGTATTTGTGAGCTTCTGTACTTTTAAGGTAAAGAGTTCCAAATTTTCAGTTACACTTTACATTAGAGTGGTTTATGACCCTTATAGTTCTTGTCCAGAACCTGTGCCCTGCTACAGTTCTGCCTCCCTAATTTATGTAAAGTATCTTGTGCCCACTGCAGGCCTGATTCAGAGGTGAATTATGGCACTTTTACACCATCTTAATGTATTGTCTTAGTAAAAGTACAGGTGTAAATTTGCAATAGATTATTAGGATTCATTAGCTGATAATAATGCAGCAGGAAGAGAAACAAACCAAAAAAAAACCCAAAGAGAAGCAGGGAATGTGGTTCAGACAGAGTTTGACTCACTGATGCAACTCAAAGAGACATTGAACAGAAAATTGTCTTCTTTTTCCACGTATTTTCAATCTTGCAGAAAAGTTTTGAGAGTAGCTACATTGCCCTGTGCAGATCTGGGAAAACATTGAAGTTATTTTTTAAATTATACATCTAGGGGGTGAAAGGCCGGAGAAAAGAAAATGGCAAGTTTTATCGAATGTCCCCATACGTCACTAACTATTTGAATCAGTGCTGTGCAGATAACATGCCATTAAAAAATCTTCTTCAGCCAGTGTTCTCTCCTTGCCTGGAGGATTATAGCTGCAGAGTTTAGTGGGGAAGAAGTATTAGGCTGAGGAAGCGAATCGAGTGCTTTGAAATGACAGAACGTGCTGCAGACAGCGTTGTATGGGAGCGCCGTCCGGCACTGGTGGGCGTGTGAGTGGCAGGAGCGGCAGGAGCCATATGTGTGCGGCAGCAGCGAGGGAGTGCGGCTCCGTGCAAAGGCCGACTGTTGTTTCCCTTCCCACAGCTCAAATGCGGAAGACTTTTTATTTCAGTGTTAAAATTTGGAGGTAACTGCAACAACGAAAAGAGTAACTGCGGCATCCTGCTCTAGTAGGAGTAACGGACTAGTTTTGTAACTGAGTGGGTTTTTAATTTCCATATCCTTCTTAGGACAAATCTGGTTCTAAAGCTGGTGACATGTGACAAAAGTGAACTTGTCACATATCCACAGATTTGGGGGTGCAGCTGACAGCTGAGATCTGATGAGTCTAGAAGTTCTCTTCCCCCTTCCCAACACAAATCATAATAACTCGGACTCCAACAAGACTCTTAAATGTGTGGGTTCAAGCCAAAATATTTCACTCAGGTGCATCTAAAGTAATTTGTATTTTTCCAGTTGATCACCAAATTGCTGGGAAACTCTATCAGCAACATTTTATTTCCCCTAGGTCTTTAGCTCCCCTACAAAAAACCATAAGTTAAAGACATGACTGCTACATGTAATTGCAGCTGGGTGGGATGGTCCCAAGCCCATGGAGCTGTGTGAAATCAGTGGGGCTTGCAGAACTCCCCATTCCACCATCCTCAGGCACAGGCAGCCCTCACTGGGGTGGGTAGGGAACAGGGTCTCTTACCATGAACTTCTGGGACCTGTTCCCTGGTCATTCTTTTGGGCAATAATGACCCCCGTCACTTTCCTGCTTGCACCACAGTGTATCTAACATTAGCCCTGGCCTGCCAGAACTGGAAACTTGCCTTAAAAAGAGGAAAAAGAAACTGAGAGAGAGCTGATGACTGTCTGGTGTCTTTTGTACGTGGAAACGGTAAGGTGAAGGTAGGCTGATTTGAAAAATTTGCTGTTTGAATGGATGATCTGTTGAAAATCAATTTTTTGAATACGCTCCAAATTTATGAATCATTATTATATCTTTAATGGTGCACACATTTGTCTGAGCATTACCTTCAATTGTGCATTGAGAGATACTTAATGCCAGTGGAATTATCACCATGTTACAAAAAGAAATCTTCTCTATTTCTTTCAGCAATTTGACTTACCACTCTATTAAGCTACATTTGTTCTTATTTAGAAGCTATTTTTCAGATATCCATTTCAAATCCAAGTAAAAACTTATTTAAAAAATTTTCTTTCCAATTCAGATAAGAATGACACAGGCTGATAAAAGTAGACACCTTTCGAGATAATGTTTGTCTTTCTATTTTTACTAATTCCCTGATGACATCCTTGTTTTTTTCCCTTACCTGTTGGTCACTCTGTAGCCATCACTGTGGGTGAGCTTACAGATCAGTAGAAGAGGTAAAGTATGTGTTTTAATGCAGCACCAGTGGCAGAGGTGAGCTGGTGTGGGCAGGGTTAGACATCCTATGGATTCATGCAGCTTCACAGTGAAGTGCAAACAAGGAGTGGACTACACACCTCACACATATATATATATATGTATCTGGTATATCTCACACTGGTTCTAAAAAAACACCAAGAAGCAGCCAGAATAGAAAAACTCATCAATTTTTCATTCATGTCTATTTTTTCCAGGTTTCTACAGGAAAAAAAAAAATCATGTTCTGTGTCAGAACTTCTGAAAAATGGAAGAGATTGCAGGATGCCACCCTAAAGTTGAAGTTTGCAAATGCTCCCAGACATTGATCATTTTACAAGAGTGCCATCGCACTGACCTTGGTCCTGTGGCTGTAGGCATGGTTGCTGTTTGGGGCAGCAAAGGACTGGCTGTTGCTTGGGAGATCAGTGTCATTCTTCTTCCTTAAAGTATTTTCAGTGTAAATGAGGGATGTGCCCATGGCCGGTGAGGGTTGGTGAAGGAGATTGGAGAGAGGGAGGAGTGGGAGAGAGCGGAGCATGGCCCTCAGCCGAAGAACTCGCTGCTGGATTGGCATTGCCAGGGGGCTCGTTGCAGACGAGGAAGAGCATGGAGGAAGACAGGGGGATAGTGCTGAGGATGTTCATGCACCAGAGGTAAGAAACTAAGAAGGAAACTAATCAAGTGAGTAATTGAAAATTACTATAATTTTCTTTTGAAGAGAATAAAAGTAAACTCATCCTCTGTGCAATTAGCAAGGAAACATGTTAACAGTTATCACAGCTATGTGGGAAAGGGAGGTGAAATAGAAAGGTACAAAGACATGAAATTTGGTAGTTTTTCCCCCCATCCTAGCTTCCCCTAGACAAGAAGGTGATTTTTCTGTCTCATGATTGTCAGGTTTGAGTCATGATCTGAACTGCAGAGCTGGCAACACAGCAGTTCCTAGTTAGGGATAGACACATTTTTTTTCCTTTAATTTGAAGAGGCAAAGATGAAAAAGACACCTGGGGCATGTCCCCATAAGCCTAGGCAATGCTGTAGAAAGGGTTAGCAGCTTTGTCTAAATTTGTTCTGGGAAGCTGAAATTGGAATATCCCATCTTGCACAAAAATAAAGCAATGAATCCAGCTCTGCTTGCTGTGTTTTAACCAGGTTTCTATATGCCAGGTGAGAGAGAGAAGGGAATGAGCTCAGAGGTGTGGCTTTCCTGCCTGGATGCTGCCTTCTAGCTAGCCTGGATATTTTATACTCAAGTCCTGGCCATTAGGAAAATCTTTGTATAATGCAAATGTTTGCAGCTGTATTTGGTATTTTTTATCTTCAGAATGAAGCAAATCATGGCAACATGGAATTGTTGTTGAATTTATTTCCAATATCTAGCCTAAACATACTCTCTTGTAGTTTAAAGCCCCTGCAGTACCTGCTGCCCTGCCAAGGATGGAGAAAACCTAAGTTCATGAATTATCTTATCAGGTAGGCCTACACCATAACAGGCAATTGGCAGAAGACAAATACCTCATAAATAGATTTTCTGTCTCCACCCTGTTTTCAAAATACCACTTGGCTGTGCACAACTGCATGAATTTTCAGCTCAGAACTGTAGAGAAGCTAAAAGGAGAGCTCACTAGATTCCTGTTTGTGCACGTTTTGTTGGCCTTCTCTGTATCACAGGATTTTGTGGTGTTTGGGAACAAAATACATTTGTGTATCCAGTTGTCATCATGTCATTCATTCACTTGCTCTGGAGCTGTTCTCATCCATGCAAAACTTTCTTTAAAGAAGCTCTCTTCAAGTTCTTTGTCCTTGGTCTCTTGTTCGCTGCTATGTCTGCAGCAGGCAGGGCTGTCCCTCAGCTTGACTTTGCTGGCTTGGGCACCCATGCTTAACCTGCAGGGAGGCTTCATGAGATTGTTCCTCTGATTTAAATTTCAAGAAAAACATGCTACTTGTTCAAAATCCCTCCACCTCATCAGCATGAAACATCAACTGCTGCAACAGTGGTGCATTACTAATGAGCTTTGGGGAAAATATTTTTTTTTTTAACCTACTCATTTTGAAAGGCACAATGGTTCTTTGAGAGCTGCTGACATTTAACAGTGGTCGCCTTGGAAGATAGATTAGTAAGTGAAGACAAAAATGCCCAGAGAGCCACTAAACTATATTTATTACATAATTCTAGTTACAGGTTTTTACCTGTTAGCTTGTTATAGGATATTACAAATAACTTCCTATAGTCTTCACATCTTGTTCTTCTGGTGTTCTTGTGCAACAGAAAGTGCATGCCTGCTTTACACAGCCAAACTGATTTATGCTGTGTTGCATTTCTGGTTTAAAGCTGTGCTTGTTTCTGCCCAAAATGTGAGTGGTTGTTTTTTTTTTTTTTTTTTTTGGCTACACCTGAGGACTAATGTAACCTCCCCAGGAGTGCAAACTCACCTTTCCAGAAAAGTTGATTTTTCTTTACCAGGGTGTTGAAATAAAACATCAGGAAACACGTGAAAAGGAAATGCTCTTGGAAAGGTGATCATTCCACATCATGACTTTCAGAAATAGATGAATGTAATAATTTGACTAAGGGCTTGAGAGTATACCATATCTTACAAGCTGTAGAAAACTTCACAGTCACCAGACACTACGTTTAATTGGCGATAGGTTACTTAGAAATCTGTCTCCTCACAATTCCTTCAGGAATATAACTGGTTACTCTGCATTGCTCTCAGCAAGACAGATGCCCATCTGAGAGATGAATCATCTTATTTTGCTTTCAGGATTTTAGTTTATGCACCATTGGAGTTACTCTGGAGAATGGTAACAGCCTTACTCCTAGGCAGCAGACTGAATTGTGTACCACCACTCTTTTATTCCTGTTAAAAACATCTGTTTTTTCAGATTTATGTCAGAATGATTCCTCTCCTTTCCTTCTGTGAAGGTAAATGCCTTGTCAGTCCTTTGTTTTCCTCCCTATTGTGTGTTTCACTGGCCTGACCTGTGCTTTGCTGCTCCTGAGCTAAGCAGAGCTGCAGTTCAAAGTCTGGTGAAGCGCTCTTTCCACTCACGCCTGTCAAATTGAAAGCCATTTTTGGAATGCTGAACTTGGGAACTTTGGCATTTTCTTTCTTGTTTTTTTTTTTTTTTTCTTTGCTAGTTCAAAATGAGTCATCTCCTGCCGTTTAATGATCACAAAGAATTAAGGCAGCTGTTGTCTTTTAGAGAACTTGAGTACAGTATGAAAAATGTGGTGAACTGAAGGGTGGCTCTCCTCACCCTCAAACTGCAGTACTGTCCTTGGACAGCTGACTTTACTTGTGTTTGGTCACTGGGGCATCAGCTGTTATTTCAGAAGGTACATGGAAGTGTCTAAGAAAACCAATTTTATTGTCAGCAAGCTTTGTATCATACAGGAATTTGTAGCCAGTGGAAACTTTGTAGGAACCAGCAAACAGGAAAACACTGATGACTCTGAACATGGAATTTTTTTCTGTTTTCCTACTCCATAGTGAAAAAAAAACCAACCTAAAAAAACCCAACAAAAAACCCCAGAAAGTTTTGCATAACATTTTGCTGAGAGATATGATGATGTTACACACAAACATGTTCTCCAAAATGTGGAGAAATTTGACCTATTACCTAGATGCATGAACTCATTGCATTGATCTCCTGTAAGAAATGACAGAGAAATGAGAAACTATTCATCAGGAATGGTCCTTGTCTTGTCCCAGCTCTCAGACTGTGCCTGGGAAGTTTTGAGAGGCTGCTGGTCAGCACAGGCTAAAACTGAGTGATAGCCTATGCTATCACTAGCTCTGTGCAGTGATTCAGTGCTAGACAAGTGTAAGGTTAGAGTGTCTGGGCATGTTCCCTTTTGATTTACAGGCTCAGACTCAACCGTCAGAGAACATAAGGGATATTTTTATCTTTTGGACCATCTCACTGAGGTGGGTGCCATTCCTTTGTGCACCTCTGTTGCCACCTGACCCACATGGGATTTGCAGGAAGATGTGTGCATGGAAGGTGTGCAGCCAGGAGGATTCCCTGGTATGGACCAGGAGCAGATGCAGGAGTGGTAGAGGGTCCCACCATCAGCTTTGCTGTAAGACTGTGTGGAGGAGCAGTCAGTGTGCAGAGATGCATGGCAGGAGGTTTCCACGAGAGATTAGGCAGCTGGTATGAACATCTCCCAGTAGAATTTCAATTGAAACCCAAATCTTGGCTCTGCACGAAAGGTACAAATTAGAGAGTTATGCAGGACTTGTGTGCAGACCTTCATGAATGTCAGGCTTTGGACAAGAGCCTAATAAATAGTGACTTACTTAAGAACGAATCTAGTGGCTAATATCATTACCAACAAGAGGGGCAAGGTGATGGTGTCCTCTAGAGTTTAAATATAACTTGCGACTCTGCTGGAGAGAAAACAGAGATATACAGTAAGGGAGACATTTGTCTCTTTTTCTGGCACAAGAGATTCATGTCCTCTCTGAAGTGATCTGAAAAGTAGTTTCCAATACACAATAAATTTTGCCTTTATTTATTATTTTAGTGATAGACTCAGGCCAAACTGCAGCATTTACCATCTTTGACACAGTTTTTGTTTTGAAGCACGTGGGAAATATAGTAACATTGAATTTAATCCTAAAGGACAGGAGCATGATTCCAGAAGTTACTAGCGTCACATTGTGTAGTAACAGGGTGTGTTTTGGGAGTAAAAGTCAAGCCTTTGTAGGCAATCAATTGTGAACCATAGTGCACATTGATTACATTCTATAAGGTGTTTTATGAACTGATAGAAAAATATGTTTTTTCTCTGGCAGCTGTAATGTTACAATTAAATCAGTTCTAGATATCTGGCTGTTACATCTGAAGTATCTTGGAAATGCTGGGATGTCGGCATATTCCAGGTGGTTCAAAGCCTGTGTTTACATTAATCCAATGCATACCTTAATTTTTAAAAAGTCTCTAGCTCTAAAATATTTGAATGTTGGCTTTCCAGGAACATGGGACCGGCATATAGAACCAGAGTCCCAGAGTTTGGTGTAGTGCTGTGTGGTTGTAAATATGGGTCAAGACTTAGGTTGACTTACTCCCAGGAACACCTTAAAATAGTTTAATGATACAGTGACAGGACAAGGTGGAATGATTTTAAGCTGAAAGAAGGCAGGTTTATATTAGATATTAGGAAGAAATTCATGTGAGGGTGGTGAGGCTATGGAACAGGTTGCCCAGAAAAGCTGTGGATGCCCCATTTCTGGAAGAGCTCAAGGCCAGACTGGAGGGGACTTTGGGGAACTTGGACTGGCGGAGGGTGTCCCTGCACATGGCAGGGGTTTGGAATTAGAGGATCTTGAAGGTCCTTTCCAACCCAAGCCATTCTATGATTCTATGATATTTTTCAGCTTTGAAGAGGTTATTAGAAAAAGCTTACAAGACATATTCTGTGGTGTTAGAAGAGGGAAGGGAAAGGGACTAAGCAAACACAGGTTCATAGGGCCTGATCCCAAAAATTTCGACTCTATTAACAAGATGTCCACGTATTCTAACCTACATCTCTCAAATATTTACTTATTTAATTGTTGCTTATTTATTAGTTCTCACTGAAAATCACATGATAGTAGAAAAGGGATTTTGATCATTGTGAAAACAATGCTAATTAATCCATTGCCAAATTGTTTTAAAAGCACATTTAGATAAATGCCATAAGGAGATGGGGAAGGGTTTTTCTGAAAACTTCTGCACTGAATAGTTTGATCATCTGTGCTTGCAACGGCAATAATTACCATTACACTTTAGTGTTTGCTTTCAGCAGAATCAACAAAGCTTCATTAATATTAAGAATCAACAAAAAGATCCGCAAAGAAAAAAAAATGGCATCTGAATAAAGGCTACACTTATTTGAAGAAAACGGAACATGGAAAAAACCATAGGATCATAGAACGTCTTGGATTGGAAGGAACCTTAAAGATCATCTAGTTCCAACCCCACTGCCATGGGCAGGGACACCCTCCCCTAGACCAGGTTGCTCAGGAGCATGGGAGGAGAAGCTGGACTTGGGGTTCTCTCTCCCAGCTCGTCTCACTGTGGCTGGGCTGAACTTGTCAGGCCATGGATAAAGATCCATCTTTAACTGGGATGGGACAGGAGTTCCTACAGGTCTATTCAAGCATGGGCATGGCTGTAACCCATGCGAGACCTGGTGCTCAATGATCAGCTGGTCTGTGTAGGTTTGATCTTTTGACACCAATTTCAGTACAAATTACTGAAGAGGGTCTGTACCTCTTCGGCTTTGTGGTGGCCTACACTTACCACACATCCCTTAGTGAAGCAGTTTTGGAAAAAAAACCCTCACTTTCAGCTGGTGGGATTCATTTTCTTGGTTGCTCTAAACCCAAGAGAGTCAAGGACTCCCTAGGGCACAATTTGGGTAACAGGCAGGAGGCAGGCAGCCCCAGGACTGAAAGAAGCCTTTGTGGATGTCTCTCAGTGCCTTGGCAAGCCTGGAAGGATTTTCCCTCTAAAACCAGACTTTGTCATCAGGACAGTTTCAATTTTTCACATTTCACCTTAGCATAAAATTTACATTTCTTCTTGGGGGTGTAAAGGACCAGGATTTTATCACCACTGTAGTGAAATACACCCGGGGCCAATATATGCAAACTTACATAGGCACAGTAGCAGTTAGAGTCTTACCAGAATTTAGAGGATTGTTTTTACTTCAGGAAAATACTCTTTTTTTTTCTTCTTTCGCTTTTTGTTTTTTAAATTATTGATTTAAATTTAATTATGTGGAAACAAAACCCTTCATCCCATGCTGGTTGCAGCTGGGGCAATACTTTTAGTGGGAAGCAATATAATGCTATCATTCGCTTATCACCATGGCATCCAGGTATTACCGATTTTTCTCAATTTTTCTGCAAACTGCACACATTTATCAGCTATCCAGCCTGATATTCCTGGCAAAAAGTGATTAGAAGTGTGACTTCAGCAGCCCTGGTATCTCTGAAAAGCTAGGCAATGTCAAGATAGACAAGGAAAGAATAATTTAGATAATTCTCAGGTTCATTTCTCTCCCTGTCTGTCATATCTTTCTATTTAAAAGTAATTTGTATAACCTGTAAAATTGGAAGGCGATTATTAGATTACTGAGCAGTTGGACAGAAATTTGAATGAGGCAGATTTGATACCTGCAGGAACTTTGCTGCAAAACGCTGGCACGTGAATTTGGTTCCTTAAAGACCAACTCAAAGCATAACATTTAAAAACTATTTTTAATAATTTAGAAGAGTCAGATTTCAAACCCACTCTGCTTGCAGACCTTTTCCTGGTGCTCAGGTGCTGACAGAGTAAAGACACTCATGGCTCAACTTTCCATACTCATTTCATGTCAAAATCTAGCCACTTCTTTTATTGCTCATGTGCATTTCAAGGTCTCTTGAAAAGCCTGACCTTTATCACTAGTATTTTGTGAAAGAAAAAATCCAACTAATTAAATATTGCCGGTCACTAGTGTCATTCTGTGAGCAGTGGATGAAGTGAGCACAAGAACTGGGAGTCCAACAGTGGGATTTGGGCTCTATATGGGAGGGAATAATTTTAAAACTAGCCCTCATTTTTCTCATACTGGTAGAAGAATGTTTCTAGAAATTATGAGCAATAAAACTCAGGCCACTGCCCTGATTTTAGGTGTCCTCTGTTTTCTTTATACAGTCAAAGTTGTTCTGTCTGCTTTTCTTTTTCTGTAGTTCTTCAGCCATTCAGATGTTTTACATAAGTCATAACTGCCCAGGATGAGACATGGGCCACGAAGTGGGGATTTGCCACTGTGGCACTGCAAAATGCCTTTTATAGCAGTAATAGTGGAAAGAGGTGACAGTACAGAGAGAGAAGGCCCCTTCCACCCCAAGGGTCAGTGGCACTGAAGGGGATTATAGCTTTGAACGTCACTTACAGTTGACAATGTAAATGTAAAAATATACCTGCATCAGTGGCTTCCAGAGCCTGAAAGATGATTATGGTGATATTTACACGGCAAAGTTAGTTGGGGATGTTAGAAGGCTCCTCTATCCCTGCTTGTGTATCCTGATGGGGTGCTGTGCTCCCAGTTAAGAGTGGGGTCAGAGCCATGTGGAGATCTTTCTGCCTCAAGCCACTGGGGCCACTGCAGACTGTGCTGCATTTGGTTTTATTCTGCTGCTCAGAAGCACTCTGATTTACTTTGGCTGTGATAGGTATGGCCGGCTTCCCTGCCTCCTCTCAGCCTCATCTGACAATCTTTTGAAGGGGAAGAGCCATCAGATCTCCCTGTGCCTCCAAATACGCTCTGTGACGGGACAAAATGACCTTGAGCACATGATGAGTAGAGATGAAGTAGCTCCTCAGGTGTCCTGCGGCTCTGCTCTCAGAGGAGGACAGGCAGGATCTGCAGATGAGTCCCTGAGTTTTCCCAACCTCCCTGCAGGCACGTTTCACCCTTTACTGCTGCAGTAGCTCTCGTAGCAGTGCAGCTCCATTGCTTGTGGTGTGGTGTTAGCCATTGCCACAGTGACACCTGAGGTGCTGAGAGAGGTCCTGGGGCACAGCTCACCCCGAGGCAGACTCATGACTATGACCAAGTCGATGTCAGTTGATGCTGTTGAAAGGTGGTCTTTAAAATGTGCTTCACAGGGTGTCTCTGTTCCAAAAGAGAGCTATTTAAGGTAAAATGTTATGTAACTACTGCAAGTAGATAGTCAGCTACTCAAAGTTGATTATCTCTGCTGATGAAAGGACTAATATTCAGCAACACTGCAGTGCATGTTTATTGTGCAGCAGATGTTGGGTTTGGAATATATATTGAAGAGACTCCATTTTCCGTTTATTTTCAATGTGGTATTGTGTGAGTGCATATTCTCCCGACTCATTTGGGAGGATTAAACTTGTGCCTACCAAGTTCCTGGTGCACAGCGGGGCACCTGGAAAGTTCTTGATGGGTTATGGTAGAGCTCGTTCCTTCATTTAACCACATTGTCTTAATGAGGAGCACATTTACACCACCCACTGGTTCCATCCAGATGACACAAACTGGAATCTCCCACTTCAGAATATCAACACAAATCACTGCTTCTACTAAGAGTCAAGAGAATAAAATTATTTAGCATCAACCGTTTTTTTTTGGTTTTTTTTTTTTTTTTTTGCCACATGGCTTTAAAACAGAGTGTAATTGAGTGTTTGGCATTTCTGTATTGTGATGCTCAGCTGTAATTACTAGAGACTTTTCAAATCAATATGTTTAGCATTTTAAATTTTAGATGCTAATTAAAACTTTTTCCTATTCCTATTGAGTTCCTTTTTTTTTTGACTTTTTCCATCAGCCAAGAGGAGCACAGTTAAACCCTGGCTCTGTGGATAACGTATGGATGAGAGAAGGTAGCCACATTTTGCAGTGCTGTTATCTAGAAGTGATACACTCAGTATGGCCATGGCTTTTCTCTGCTGCACTGTAAAACAATTTCAGGGCAAAATAAGTTCTGAGCAAATAAAAATTCTATCATCGATACTGCAAGCTTCTGCTGGAGACAGAAATATACAGATTAACATGAGAGAGGCTTTTCTGGGTGAAGTCACTCAAAAATTCAACAATTATCTCTTGTATTCTGTCAGTTAAGAAAACTGCACTGGAAGATTTTGATTATAGTGTGGAAAAGGAGAAAAAGATGAAGGGAGCTGAGGCAGAGATTATTCTATATGGAGCTAGAAACACCTGTGTCTGACCTGTAACTTTGACCCGCGCATGTTTCTCACTCCTAGCCAGGGTTGGGGGATTCAGGGCACTTAGAAAGTAAAAGAAATTGTCAGTACATTCCTGCTCATTGTGTGGTTTCTGGCTGTTCATAGTCTTGTTGTGATAAAGGTTTTATCCTGCCCTGTGTCACACTGCCAATGATTTAGTCCAGGAGTTTGAACCTATGAGCACCAGAAGACTGTTGCAAAAGGCCATGGGAGAATGATGGAAGTAGCCTAGTGCATTGTTAAAAGAGGGATTAATGGCATCTAAGTCACCTTTCTACAATTTATTCCTTAGCACAACCAGAGAAAACCCTTCCCCAGCTCCCACAGACATCTGCTCTACTGTCATGCTGACTTTACTGGTATAAAAAAAATTGCAATTGAACCCCACTAGTTCTTGTTGAATCCAACAAGAGCACCATTTATGTCTTCTATTTCTGCTGCAGTGTTTTATATATGTGGTTTTTCTCCATGTTGTGGATTTCTTTATGCTGAGCCCTGGTTCTTTCAATCTTTCTTGAGAAGCTGATGTCTACCAGCACCACAAAGCCTTCTTCCTCAAAACCTATGAGATGAGACTCAGCCCCTTCCCTGGGCAGCCTGTTCCAAAGGGTTGTCAGGGAAGTGGAAGAGTCATCATCCCTGGAGGTATTTAAAAGACGTGTAGATGTGCCAGATTTAGTGTTGGATCTGGCAGTACTGGGTTAATGGTGGGACTTGGTGGTCTTAGAGGTGTTTTCCAACTTAAATGATTCTCTGATTGTTGGATTCCGTGGTTTGGTTTCATTTCTCATCAGCGCAGCTTTGGTTTGTGACCTGGAGGACTGAACTACAGCTCGCCATGAACACTGAGCAGTGGCTCAAACACAAGAGTTGGGCTTGAAGACTGAGTGAAAATGTGTAAATCACAATTCTCATCAAAATCCTGCAGGACTATAGACCTGAAAAACGCTGTTTGCACCAGTCGTGTATAAGCAGGTAGAAAGCAGAAAACAATGGAATTAATGGATACTATGAGGAGTCGGCTGGAATTATGTGGGGAGTGATGTTACCATGAGAATTATGCTTAGAAGAAGCTGAGACTAAGAAAAAAGTTGTTCTCAATGGCTCGGTGTCATTTGGAACTGGAGTCAACATGTAGCTGAATAATGTGATTTTTCCCCTCCATATCCTTAGCAGTTCCCCTGAAAGCATTCATCAGGCGGCAGGATTCTGACCTGGCCAGGCAGGCTGAGAACACCCACTGAGCAGCTGTAAAGCTGTTTGGCAAATTCAAACAAGGACAACAATTCCAGTTTGTGCAAAACCAGTACATGTTGCTTTGGAGACTAAAGTTAAAATGTGTTACTGTACCTGAGCCGCCTTGTCATATATAAACCCAGGCTTTAGCTGTCAAGCCCCAAAGACTCTGAATCTATGTTACCATACACATTTTTTTCTGTAAACATTGTGCTAGAGTACATAAAAAGATGCAGGCATCAATAGATTAGTATAACTCTCCGTTCTACTGCCAATGTAAACTAAGCAGTACAGAAAGGACTCCACTATTTCAGTATTAACAAGATCATAAAAATTCATGAGACATTCAAAGCTGCTAGTTAAGCTGTGTGAGAATTTCTTAATATGCTCTGTGTAGGACCTGACTGAAAATAACCTACAAAAACTTAGTTTCAGTGGCTTTTTAAGCCGCTCTAAATTCTGCAAGGGCTATGATTTTCCTATTGCCATTTGTTATTGTTATTTGGCCCTGGATTTGCACGGACAGCTCACACAGAAGTACACAGATATTACAAACTTTTCATCAATAACTGGGAATGAATATGGAAAAAGCCAAACCTGCAGGGACCTAGAATCCCTCTCTGCTAATTGTACACAGTTGCATTTATATTTGAAGGACTAGAACTATTCCAGTGATGACTTATAAAACTTCTCCTTTCTAACTAAAGAAAACAAATCACTAAACTCTTGACAGATACATAAATAATTTATAAATCAGTGAACTGCTCTGGAAAAGTGCTTCAGTTTGTGCAATTCAATAAAGACAAACGTGATCCACATGTGCAAGGAGATACAGCTTACTGAATTACTGCTATTAGAATTATAAAAAAAATTAATGCTGTATGGCACAAAAAGTTGTATTTTATGTGTATGTGTGTGTGTGTATGCATATAGACATATATATGTGTATAAAAGCTTCTAAGTATAAAGAACTCCACATGAAAATATATGTATAGTTATTCCTCTATGCTGCATGTGATTTCCATTATTCTGGGAATGGATTTAGTAACCGAATACAATTATTAAAATGAAAGGACATTTTTGTATCCATTCCCTGTTTTGAATAAAAAGATCTCTGCATAATTTTGAGAATGAATCACACAGCTGCACTATTGACCCATAAGCAAGATTTTCCTTGAGTCTGAGGTGCTTATTTCTCTGTGCATAACTATCATTTGAATTTATTGCAGAAGAAACATTTGGAAAGAGCAATTATCTGAAAATCATTATTTTTAAAAATCAACTACCATCATAACAGCAGAAGATATTTAAAGTTCATGAACATTCTTCATACCCTGCTGTATGTATACAAGGAATAACTGACTAATATCTAGCTGTCTACTGTATGTTTTTCCTTCTGTTTTGCACTGGGATACATCTGATGCAGAGTCATTAGTCACCACAGTGACAGAACTCTATTTGCTCCACCAAATAACAGTGAGGTCTAACCAAACTGGTACATAATTGCAGTGTCGTTGTCAGTGGGCTGTCACACCTGAAGAAAACCCAACTTTTGAGCGTTACGCATAATTTTTTCCCAGGTAGTGATTTTTCCTTGAGCCAGAAATGTTTGTAGGCATTTATGCTGTGTGTTAAATCTGATGTGTTAAGGATGCACTTAAGGTTCAAGGGTCAGCTGGCAGAGCCTGGCTGGGCAGAGCCTGGCATTTAGCTGCTATTTCTCCTTCTCACATTCCCTTCACAGTTTGCTATTATTCTGAGAAGCTGCTGGAAACATAAGCAGAATACAGCGAGAGAGAGTGGTGCTGCTCCTTCTCCTGATGCGGTTGGAGCCTCACAGCCCCCAGAGCTGTCTTGCAGCTGAGCTGTCTCCTTCCAGGACAGTGGCAGCTGGAGGAAGAAGAACTCTTCTGGCTTCAACATCTTTGTGAACTTTTATGACATTTGTTCTTATGCTGCTTCGTCTTTTCTCTCTGATAGTCCCCTATCTATTGTCTGGCTGAAAAAAGCAGAGACTTTGAAGGGGGTTGTAAAAATGTTGTTTGATATTGTACTAAATAAATACCATGCAAAATCATTTTTTTTTTGGTTTTATACAGCAAGAGAATCTGATCTTTCAGGTTTCGGCAGCTTGGAAAGAGGCAAGGGTTGCAGCTCTTTTGTTATGAAAGACGCATATACAAATGAAAAGAACACCAAAAATTACAGAGTAAAGTAGCTATTCTGTTTCATAAATACAAAGCGCAAAAAGTCATAGAGTAGATTAGGCATTTATCATGTATCATCTCAATAAGTTGTAAGATTTTTGTCCTTTAAGTAACTGTGAAAGGACTAAACCAAGCACTGCTGCCAGGATGAGGGACAGGGAATGAATCTGTGACCTGCTGCTAGCCCTCATAATGTGTAGAAGCACAGTCCAACCCAATCAGTTTAGGGAGGGCAGATCGCACGCTGGTTGAGTTGTGCATGTAGGTCAGACAAAATATTACAGATAAATGCCCAGGGCAAATCTGGTCATTGTGCTAATTCCTCCTGAGCAGACTCTCAAAGTAGAAAGCAAATTGTAGAGATGGTTTTAATTTCACTCTTCTTCTGTGGCAGCAGTAGTGATCTGGTTAACTCCATAATAAATCTATAGGACTGCAGACTGGGGAGATTGGTAATATCTGCTGCTCACTGAACAAGGACCCAGCCCTGCTCATTTTTAACCTTATGACTAGCTCTCATTTTTGTTGCTGATCAATAATTTTCACACCACCACAAGCATTTATGTGAATATTCAGTGCTGTGTAAAGGCCTTGAGGGAAATCCTGGCCTGTGATGAAAGGCAAGGGTACAATGCCAGCCATTACCTACCTCAGATCCCACCTGCAAAATTTAATAGTAAAACCTCTACAGAAACTATAGTCTGGAGCTTCAGAGCTAAATGGCTTTAATATTTGACTCTTTTGGCCTTTTTCTTTAGATTCTGAAATATGAGCAACATAAAAGACATTGCATTGTCAAGCGAAGCTGGAAAGAGATTTTTACTGTTTGCCCGGTGAAGCTGTTCATGATATAACCGTTCAAAAGTGGCCATCAAATAGGTGTCCATGATCTAATATTGTGTACAGAAGAAAACATTGTCACTGTCTTTCATTTGAAAGATAAAAGAAATGTCTTTGCCTTCAAAATCTGATTTTTTAAAGTAGTATTGAGTAACTAAATGGCAGTGAAAGCATGTATGATGTGTTACAATTTTCTGTCACTTCTAAATTTAAACCAAAAATTGTCTTAGAGCTGAGAACAATTTTGAATTCCAGAGTGTTCATCTCTTCAGCACCACCTACATCCCGAGTGCTGACATCACCTACTCCCTTTGGACTCCAGCTCTTCAAGCCTGTAGTTTGGAGTGCAAACTGACCCCATTTAGTAAATAGTTTGAGGATATCTAGAAAGCCTTCTTATTAAGGTTTTTAAATTTTAAATAATCAGAGCCAGCTGTCCTCGTTCATAGCAAACACATAAGCTTGCCAGACATGCTGATTCTCCTCCTACTATTTCTGAATTGTTACAATTTTTTTTCTGTCTTACTAACATTCATTTCTCATGCTTATTAGCCAAGGCTGTGAACAATGAGAAGAGGCTGAAACTTGTACCAAGTAATAGCTGTGCAAAACTGAGTTACTAAAATATAGCAAAGGTCCTAAAGAGCTAAAAAATTTCAGCACACAATTTCCCGATGGTTATCACCAGGCATATTGTTTCAATTTGAATCTCAAAGCTCCCTTGTATGAAAACAATTTAGAGTTTGGGGGAAATTTTTTGAAATAATGTGAGACTACTATGCTAATCTGTTTAAATTTATTTTGAAGCATCAAAGGAAAACATCAAAACTCTTTTCATCCAACTAGAGAATGATTTGTATTGAAGACCCTCAAGAAGCAGGATGTATTAGCATAGTGCTCAGGCTGGGCCAAGCCAAATATACTCTTCCAGGGTCTAGTGATGCATTTTGTGCACCAGAATCTCTCAGCCTTTCAGTGGGGAGGTCTCATCGCCACCCCTCCCTTCTTTTCCTTCCTCTGTCTCCACCTTCCTCAAGTCTTATTTATTTATCTATCTACCTATTTATTTATTTATTGAGTAGTGCTGGGATTTCCCCACTTCTGTTGTATTCTAGGTCAGGAAATAGTGCTCACTGCAACCTGTGAGAATTGTGATGGCATGTCTGAGCAATGATCCAGAAAAGCATCAGCTTGCATCCATAATTTATCTGTACATCTCAAAAGAAGGTGAAAGTGTCATCTAATGGCCAATTATAGGAGACAGCTCCTTAGAGAAATTTCTTAGCTCTTGTTAGCCATAGCTTTTATTTATTTCTGATGCCTAACTTAAATATGAAAGTTATCATAAATTGAAATATCTACTCCTATAAAAATTCATTAATTCTAATTTGTGCTAATTAATTATACAGCTTTGGTTATGCATTTCTGAATTTTTCTATTACCTTTAAATTAATTTTTAATTGCTCATTGAATAGGTGTCATGAACTGAAAAATAAGCAATCCATCTCTCTTGCATCCTGTTTTTCTAGGCCATGTTTATTCTTAACTGATATTCCATTAGAAAACTTAATTTGTAATATTAGATTTTTTCTTGTCATGCCTGCTGTTATCACTTTGGCCTTTTTTTCCCTTGATTACTATTGCAAAGTGAGCAGTGCTTTTACTGTTATCTCAGACTGATACCTCAGATACCTACCTGTATGTTTTATACCAATTAAATCAGCAGCAGCAATGTCTAAGCCACTTGGATGATTTCTCAGACACAGATTTCATTTGTCAGTACCTGCTCGGTCACAGACTCTGAGATTCTGCCACCTTCCTTGTGGTTGCATTGCTCATGTCCTCTCTGAAGTCTATAAAAAAGTTGAAACGTGCAGCTGTACCTTGCAGTCTGCAAGAGAGCCATAGGTTGCATAGCGCCAGCCTTTCATCCCACAAAGAGGTGACCCCCTCCTTTCTGCCTCTTGAGACTCTTTCACGTCTCAGTTGATGAAAATGCTGTTTCTAAAGACATGCTGGCACACCTCATCCTGGAGCATGCCAGCACGAGAGGCAAAGGACAGCCTATGCCAGGAGAAGGTGGGGATAAAGGAGGGAAAAGAAGGAAGGGGTGGCAATGAGACCTCCCCACTGAAAGGCTGAGAGATTCTGGTGCACAAAATGCATCACTAGACCCTGGAAGAGTATATTTGGCTTGGCCCAGCCTGAGCACTATGCTAATACATCCTGCTTCTTGAGGGTCTTCAATACAAATCATTCTCTAGTTGGATGAAAAGATTTTTGATGTTTTCCTTTGATACCTCAAAATAAATTTAAGCAAATTAGCATAGTAATCTCTACCTAGCAGTTTAGAAAAGAGAAAAATGAAAAATCTAAGGCTGGCCAAAAGGACACAGCCTTGCTAGACAATTTTTCCAAGCCTAAAGTCATGCGAGCTTTAGCTAAGTTTGTTAATGCAAGTGTCTGAGTCCCAGTGTGTCTGACCTGTCCAGCTCACAACTTGATATAATATCAAAATCATCCAATTTATTTTATGTATAAGAATTAAAGCTGCTGAACTTCTTCTATGGGATAGTATAAAGGTCTCTCTATATATACACATATGCATATATATAGACAGTAGAGTTTAATTCAAAGAAATGAAATTATAAGAAATTTGGATTTAAGGGATTAACTCTTGAATCCATCATTGAAAATGTCAGCCTGTAGAGAAAATTGTAATCTTTGTAGTCTTTGGCATGTTTGCTTTCCCTATGTAACTATTGCTTTCTGATTTTCAAATGTGAGCTGTAAAAATTTTTATATAATTGGGTGGAACAAGTCAGAAACAAAAGGTGGAACAAATGAAGAATTGAGCATTGCATTTAGCTTGACTGACTTTTTTAACTGAGAAGAACAAGACAAAATGAAGCAAAAATCAATGTCTCTGCATGGCAGCTTACATAGCAGCAGACAAATTATCTCCTACAATTACAAAATCATACTCTTAATGGATTGTGTTTCAAGGGTCTGACAGAGTTATGTTTGGATTTTTACCTTTTGGGAATCATCTTAAGACAACCAACAACTCCAGCAGTCTTGTTGTTGGTACTCTGCTTTGGTGTATGAGCCAGACTGCTAGTGTTCTCTTACCTAAAACCACCAACAAATCTTCAACCAGCCAACTCCCTCCCTGCTCCCAAAATCAGAAGAAAAGCATCAGATCAGTGCTTTTGCAACATCTGAACAATACTATTGTTTTCCTAGACTGAGAAAACAAGCCACTGATTTACTATCCAAAGAAGATTAAAATGTGCTGGGTTTCCCAAGCTTAGAATTCTGTATGTATACCATGTCTTCCTTGGGCACATTTGTGTGGTTGAAACCACAGAAGATTTCTGTTGACTTCACTAATCACTGTGTAAATGCCTCCTGAAAGCTTTTCTTCCACACTTTGTTGTTAAACTCAAAATTCAAGTTTAAAAGAGTTTAACTGTGGTGAAGCTTTAGCAGGAATATCTGAAGATACAGCTCGATTATCCATTGCCTGTATTTCTCTTAGGTCATGGAAAATGCAGCGTCAGTGCAGCTTAGCCTGAAAGGAAGAGGGCTCTAGTGACTCAGGTTATGCATGATTGTTTACTGAGCTGTGATAACTTGATTAGGAGTCCAAGTACCAAGCATTTGCCATGAAATTCACCTTTCCACAGAGCTCACTTCCAAATAAAATCACTTGCAGAAAGAATTCAATATGGACTCAAATCTGAATGTTTTAACTGCACAAATGTTTATGTTAACAAACCTGCTTCAGTTTGGGTCTCTGTATTTCAGGTTTTTAGATTTTATCTGAACTCCGTTTACTGGAGTTGTGCTGAAAGTCCACAGGCGTTTCCTAAGAATGCTTTGCTTGGATTTGTTCTTCCTGTTATGTGAGGTGATGTGAGCTCCAATAGTTTATATGGTGATGTCTGTAAGGAAAAGCCCTTTAAAATAGTCAAATGAAGAAAGAAGATAAATTCAAAGAGTTAGTTTTGGAGTGGGTTTTTTTAAGGGTTCTTTTTTCATTTTACTCTGAAGATGAAAGTTATCCCATATGGATTATTACTCACATCTTCCCCCACTAGAAAGCAGATCCTTGTGGAGTGAAAATTGGCTTCAAAACCTGAAGTATGAAATTCAACTTTTTATACATATTTCAGATTTCAGGTTTTGCATATCCTTGTAGCAGAAATAGTTGCTTGATAATTTCTCATCAGAAAGTAGAGATGTAGCAACTCAAACTTATCCATTGCAAATGACAACTTTCTACAAAAAACCTCACCATTTTCAACAGTTCTTATAAACATATATTACTACCACTAGCCAGTTTTAATCATTTTCCACATGCTGTTGTCTCTATTTTTATTTCTAAAGCCTACTATAAACATATGAAAAAAATGAAATGTGGAATCCGATTTGAGAACCAAATATAAATAATGCTTTAAAAAGTATGAAATTTCAGGGACCGTTTTCTTCCCATAACTCCCAAGCACCCAACTGCAGAGGTCACAATGACTTGGGTCATTCAAATATAGGACTGAACAGTCTTGTGCTGGGACATACAAAACCCCAGGGACTTGAAACATGTGCAGGTGTGGAGGTACAGTTTTACCCAGAACAAAATCCACATCATTTAAATTTTATTCCAAAGGTTTATTTTGCAATCACTGTGCATGGACATAGTTGACCACACAGACTTGTGGCACCCATACAAACACCACCTCACAGCTCCTCACCCCAATGTCAGACAGGAAAAGGAATGTGGCACCACACAACACTTGCTGACAAACACACAGGCTATAGACAATTTGATACATTCAACAAGAAAAACCAAATAATAAATTGCTGATATTTTCCATTTTGTTCTCTCATTGCTAGAGAAACTATAGCAGCGTTAACAACAGAAAAAAAACCCTCATGGAACAACTTCAATAACAACAAAAATCTCATTAGGGTCAGAGATGAGAGAGTTAATGAAGTACTGGCACATCTGAAACCTCCACAGCCCAAGGCAGAGGACACCTCCCTGGCCATTGAACAAAGCACCAGCTCAGTCTGGAATTGCTTTTAACATGGAGGGCAACAAACCACTGGTGAGATGTGGAACCCCTGTCCCATGATGTACTCAGTCTGTAGCAGCTCTTTGCAGCCACACAGAAAATGTGTGCCCATCTCAGGGAGGACAGGAAATGGGCAAATAGGATACAGAAGTGGAAAACATGAGCCCATGCTGTTAATGCAGTACAAGCCCCGTGGGCTGTGATAGGGAATTCTATCAAGACATCTCTACCCATGCATTCAGAGCTGGGCTCCAAATGAGACTGTCGCCAACTGTAAGATGATTTTATTTTTTTGCAGAAGTCCTGACTTCTGATACAACTGCTGTATCAGGTCATCATGATATCTAATTGAAGCTATACAACGGTAACATTTTCAGCAGTATCTATAATGTACATTAATGAACAGCACTAAGTGCTAAATTGTTCTTATTCTAATAATGTTGATTTCCAATCTTGCCACTTTGGCTCAAAGCAGATGTCATCACACCATGTTAGTAGCCCTAACTACAAAGTAAGGTTATTCCCAGTCTGAATGAGAGGATCTGAATTTGCCAGTCTTGCTCTGCAGGCAAAAAAGGAAGAATTTTCTCTTAAAATTGTCAGGAGGGCTGGCATTCACACTCATTGTTTGTATAGCCATTCACTTAGCAAACCTCATGTAGCACATAGAATCGGGGACTAAAGGCACTGAAAGGTAGTATTTTCATCTGCTATATATAATTTTACAAGTGGTTATTAAAATAGCATTTTTCTTCACTTTTCTCCACAGTATTTGATTAGCTTTTATCTGTGACCATCAGTTGGTATAATCCTGATTCACTCTCTTTCTTAATAGTAGCACCAAACCCATAAATTTTTATTTTTTCATTAATTCTCTTTCTCATATATATTTTCATTTTCTTACTGCTGTGCCACTATCCCAGTAAAAAATCACATAAATTCTGGCATAAAGACACCCATCAAATTTTTGTCTATTACCTAGTAGTGAAATTGCCCTATTAAGTCAGCTTGCAATGTCTGCAGTAAATATGCCACATACAAATAAATCACAGTATAAAATTACATACATAAACTAGTAGTAACAGCTGAACATTAGGATCTCTGATTTTAATTTACAGTGTAATTAACAGTGTAGAACAAAACAAAAACCAGCTTATCACTTGGAGAAATACAAACACCCCTGCCGGATACCAGAAAATAACTATCCATTATGTGTGTATATATATGAATATAAATCATGGAATCATAGGATAGCCTGGGTTGGAAGGTACCTTAAAGATCATCTTGTTGCAGTCCCCCACCCTGGGAAGGGACACTTTCCACTAGACCAGGTTGCTCAAAGCCCCATCCAATCTGGACTTGAACAGTTCCAGGGATGGGACATCCACAGCTACTCTGAGCAACCTGTTCCAGTGCCTCAGCACCCTCACAGTGAAGAATTTCTTCCTGATATCCAATCTCTATCTACCCTCTTTCACCTTCAAGCCACTAAGACTAAGATATTGAATGTTAATATATAAAAATATATATTCATTTATGTATACATATATGAATATATATGCAAATTTTCTCACAAAAATGCTCCAAATGAATGAATTACAGGATTAGTAAATATAACTTGTGGGAGCAGTTGACTCTACCTACATGCTGCACTTTCTTCTTGTGTCTTACTCCTAACTGAGAACAGCTTTAAGACTTATTAATGTGAACTAGGCCTGGAGCTTCACAATCTAATGCCCAAATAAAAATTAGTGTTTAACTAAGAAACAGGCACCCAAATTCCTTTGGAAAGATCTGAGTGATCTAACACTTACCAGGTCTCATGGAAATTTTGGCTCCTAAGACTTGTTTTAAAAGGAAATTGAAAAGAAAAGCAATAAACAAAGAAAGCAATTTAAAAACCCCAACCCTTGGAACATTTCATGTTTGAATTTTTGTTTTAATATTATACCCTACACATACCATCAGAGTTCTCTCACTTTACCATTAGGTTTAGTTTTCTTTTCATATTAAAGCTTCTAAGTTTATTCTTATAAAATAAAAATATATAAATATGTATCTCCAGAGAAAAGCAGTGCCAGCAAACCCAGAAACTAGAGACAACTCTATCACTAGTCAATCAGGATTTGCAAGTGAGACAAGGAAACTCATCAGGACTCAGAGCTGCCCATTTGTGGGAAGGTGGGAGATGTTCAAACAATGCAACTGAAAGTCCAAACAGCTGGAAAAGGAATGGCAGGTCGGGGGAGTGTCATCTCAATTCTTGTGGACAACTTGATGGACATCTTGGAAAAATGGAGAAATACATTCTGGCACCATTTCAGGTTTGCTTCTATGCAGACCCCACTGGGATCTTTCCCTTTCCCCTGCCTCCTCCTCCTCATGGGGAGACCAAGCACAGCTCCCTGTGAGCACACAGGGTTGCTCAGCCAGCTGTTGCTCACAACCCTGGCTCCCCACTGCCACTTCACTTCTCCAAGTCCATATTACCCACTCACCACTCACCCCAGCAGCTACTTCACAGGTGCCAAGAAAACTCCACCTCATTTATTTTATCAGTTGCTGCTACTCCCACCCCTCATTGCCTCAACCATTACTGCAGCTGCTAATGAGTTCACCCATACTCACTTAGAACATTTTCAAGGGGGAAGCAGTACATGATGTCCCATCAAATATACAAGTTGTCCACTGCTATAAATGAAAAGATCATGCTTTCCCCCATTCTTTGAAAGAGCATCCTGGGTTTATACAATCCCTTTTTTGCTTTCCCCATTGTCCACTGAAGATGTGAAGTTTGATTCTTGTTCTGCACTTGATTTCCTCTCGCCTGGGTAGTGGTTCATCTCTTGCATTTCTAAAGTTACTTTATTCCTTTTGGCAAATGCTTGGCTGATCTCATGAAATGTCTTGTTTTTTGTTTCAGGCAGGACAAAAAACAGGTAGGTTGCTCCTGCCAAGCAGATGGCAGCAAACACTAGGAAGCAGTAGGTCTGTAAACCAGCCTGTGAATAGAAAACAAAGGAGATGGTCATTACAAAAGGGAAAAAATTCAGAAGAGACGCAGGTATCTTTTGGTATGGAGCAATTTTTAACCAAATACAGTACTTGCTGGCACTCATTGCAAGTCAGAGTGCTGAGAAGTTCATAAAAATGCATGAATTTTTGGTTCTTCCAACGCTGCCTGTGGCCTGGCGACAGCAAAGCAGGCTCCTGGCAAAGGTGCGCAGAGCCACAGTCTGGGCGGCACTGGGAGCCACCAGGCTGAGCTGAGGCAGCGCGGGTGGCAGCAGGGCTCCTGTGCTTAACTGAGCCTGGCACTGCCCCGGGATTTCTAGAAACCAGGTGGATGTTCCCCGGGGTTGTTCTGCACAGTGCCTCCCCGCTCCTGGGTACAGAAACTGAGGCATGCTTTATAGTGCTGTGCACCTCTACACAACCCACGGAAAAACTCACATAGCCATGGGCATCTTCATCACAGTAGCTGTAGGCTTTAAGATTTGCAAAATAAGCAAGGAAAAATCCCAAATGGAACGCATTTGTTATCACATTTATGGTTATGGGAGTTCACAGCAGGAGAAAAAAAATCCATAAAATGCATTTCTTTTCATGCTAAAAAGAGTAAGAGTTAGTTAAGTGAAAGCAAAGTACAGACCATATTCGAATGGTATGGATTTTACTTCACGGTAAAATAGAATAGATGTAAAGAAGTTCATTTATAAATTGATTATAAAGGCTCCAAGCAGCCAGTAGGAGTTGTACTTCACTGAAATATAAGTATTTCTTATCTGGTGATTATTAGATCATTTAACAGCTGTTGGTGACTTTTGAACAGTACAGTTGTGAAAAAACATTTGATAATTACAATATTGCTGTCTACACCTTGTTGAACTTGGAAGAGGTTTGGTATTATGCCGCTTGCAACCTTTGAGGAAATCTCCCTTCCTTCTCTGTTGATTTACACTCTTAAACATCCAATAAACCCATATTTTTTGACTTGCTTTTATTAACAAGGCTGAATTAAAACAGAAAGAGTATCTCCAACTCCAAAAATAAGGTGACCTTTCTGTGGTGCCTCGCACGAAGTCACGAACAGCAAACCCAAGGAGAGCCAGACTCCTCGCACATCACCTCAGGTGCTGCAAGGTGGAGGTTACCCAGATAAAATCATTCAGGACAGAGGAAGCAGACCTACCTTCCTACACGTGCGTATTTATAGATGCCATTAAAGATATGTTACTGAAACAAGAGAGAACCAAGCAGTGATGCAACCCTGATTTTGCACTTTTTTTGTAACACGCACTCATCATCATTAGTCACACAAGTCCTACACTGCAGGCTGGTTTAACTCCCTGCTTTGGGTGCTCAAGGTGTATGCAATTCCTAGCACTGCTTTTATGTTTCGTTTACTCATTATACATCATGCATGGTGTGCAAGAAGAACATCAATTCCTGTGTGGAACAAGAAAGAAAAAAAGGAAAAAACCCTTTCCTGCAGTTGCTTTTTAATACCATGGCTGATTGTCAGCCTGCCTAGTCACAACGTTCTCTGTTTCAGTGGATAATTCATTACTTAGTTCAGTGCTTCAAATCCTGCCTGTAATAGAAAAAGCTGGAAAGTGCAATCTCTGATATTGTCTATGGACTCCTGAGATCATCAGTGCTTTTTCATTAAATCCTAGAAGCATGAAGTCCTGAGCAACCTGACAATCACAAGTCAAACAGCATGGGTGAGGTGTGGGAGAAAAATTCCAGCATGGAACAGATAGAACTTTCAAGCTTATACAAAGGCAGAAGGAAACGGATGTAGTAGACAGGAGAAAATTTTGTAGTGCCTCATAAATCATCCTGTCATGCTAAGAATTTAAATTTTACATCTGGATCTTCTGCATATGTAATTGTTGTTCAGCTGAATAGCAGAGTTTCAATCCAGATTCATGTTTTTCACTTTTAAAAATTTCACTGAATTAAGTATTCTCCATGATGAAAATGAACCATTAATGCCTCTTGTGAATAAACCTGGCAACCAAATGTAATAAGTTACCTGCATCTCTGTGGTGGTGCAGCCACAACATTGTCTTATGTTTCTTATTCCTCTTTATTTCTTTGCTGTCCATGAGCTAAATAAATTAGTGCTTATTATCTTTGATTCATGTTTCCGTAAACCTGTTCTAATTGAACTAAACACTCATTAGCGCATGTTTTATTTGCAATTACTTTACATAATGTATTTATATTTATTGGTAATAATCATACTTGTCTTAATTTCTGCAATCCCTGAAGAAGTTGCCCTCAAGGACCTCCAAATGAAGTTTCACGGTGAATAAGCTAAAAATTAAATTTTGTTATAAATCCTGCAAGGGGGTTTTGTAGGATTTACACAAGGCTGCACTTGTGTCCAGCAGGATTTGTTCAACAGGCCTATAATTCCTGGATAGGAACACTGCAGGGTGACCACAAAAACCTCTTTTCTTACCAGCCATTCTTCAGTCATAATATTTCCTTAAAATTGGTTATTTTACACTCATAGGGAAGAAAACCACTCATTCATAAACGTTTTATAACTCATCCACAGTTCAATTAATATCATCCAAACCTGCATTTGGCAGAGAAGTACATTATGTGTTAATTAAATTACTCATTATAAGCATGAAACCTTCTACCTGCAGTGCACACTGACAAAGGATGTAGGACAGAAGTACAGGATAAAGGGTGAGGAAAATGTGAAATCGCAAATCCCAACTCAGTAAAAACTTTTAGTGGGACATAAGTGCAATACAGTTCAGCCTAGATGTTTAATTCATTTTTACCTGTTTCTGATATATTTTGAATTGCCTGATGCTGGAGGAAAGATTTGAAGGGTGGAACAAGTAATATATTGGCCTAAGCTTATCTGATGTGCCCATCAGGGGATCTAGAAGGTGAAATAATGTGATGGAAAATCAGTAAATGCTGAGCTATTGAACAATGGCTACTAAAAAAAGGTACTGATAGACAGATCTGACAGGAAACTGGATTTGTCTTTGTTCCATGAAATTACTGTACCTTATTTATATTATATTAGGTATTATTTATGTTATGTCCATGAAACCTGTATCCTTTACTATTACTATCACTATCTGTAATCACCATAGTCACCTAACTAACCCGTAGTCTCTCTTTGTTGTTTTACTCCTTCCAACTTGCTCAAGAGGGGCCTGCTGCTTCTTCTGTACAAGTAAAACTCCAGTATATCTTGGGCTGGGGTGGGAGTAAAAAGCTAAGGGAGAACTTCAATTAAAGTCTTTGGTGACAAAGTCCAGATGCTCTGCAACTGGGTATTTGGGCCAACAGACATGGATGTTCTCAAGATTCTTTACTGACATGTGCGTTGTCAATGACACAAGGATAATGACAAGATATATGATAAAATTGAAAAAGTAAATATTTTTTCTATGCTTTGTGACATTATTTCACTAACTACATGGGGCATAAGCCTCAGTGTTCAAAAACTTGAATACTTGTATCCACAGGAAGAGTAGCTTGACTCCTTAACAAAATATACCACATCTGAACAGCTAGAAGGGACAGTTAAAGGAGGAAGGGAACATCAGGTGAAGAAGTAAAAGCAAGTCAGTTTTAAATGGAAGTTCCAAGTAAATAGAGAAAAAAAAAAAAATCAAGGAAAGCATGTGGTTTCTGTACCTCTCAGTTTTCTCACACTGCACCAAGCAGCAGCAGCAGGTACATCAATCCTGGCCGGGCAGGAAGCACCAAGCCAGCCCCATCCACCTCCCTCTGCATCCACTCATGCTGGTCTCTTCACGCTGCCTGCATGAACTGCTCAGGTTCAGAACACGCTGCCACCATCACAAAGCTGCTTCTCCTCCCCCAACACCAGGCAGGCTTGCCAGAACTAGGAACATGTTTCCTTAGCGATGCTTGAAGCCAGGCCTTTAGGTGCACAGTTAGAAACCCAAAGGTCGGAAGAAAGTCAGAGCAAAGCATTACAACAGCCTGTGCTTCGTAACTGTTTTCCCTCAACATTTCCTTAAGCACGACCTCCTGCAGGAACATCCAGGGTTCAAAGTTGCCCAGAGTTTCAGGTGGTTTCCTAAATAACAACAGCTCTGTCTCTTGATAGATATCCATTCAGAGCCAAGGGCAGATACACAGGTGAAGATCCTTGAAGGGCCACATCCTTCCGTGGGTTACTGAAACTCACCTGCCCTCTCAGGTGTACAGGGCAGGGCAAAAGAACAGCAGACACACTTAACTGATGCAATCTCCTCAGGAAAGCACCTGCTTAGACAGCAGAGTAATAAAACCTCTTCAAAGCAGGATTTACATTGGACTTTTCAAGGCTGGTGAGGGCTATTGCTGCACAGGATACTTAATAGTTAAGCATAAAGATTTAAATGCATTACCTTCTATCTTCATGGAAGCTTTCTAAGGAGGCCATTTCAAAAACAACATTTCTGCAAATTACTGTCCAGCTAAATCCTGAATTACTCATTTTTATGGTCTCTTTTCTGCATGTGATCAAGGCTGTGTATTTGGGGGGGGGGGAGGAAGGAAAAACAAAAAGTGAATTACCCAAGGCATGCATGCAATTACCACAAAAAGGAATCAAAGTTGAAGGACTCAGGCAATTCCCCAAAATCAGATCCCAGGCATGGTAAGCAATCAGGCCTGACTTTGAGGATGAGATAGAGCTGTCTAAGTGAGGTGTATGAATAAGAAGGTGTGGCTTTGCCACATTTTCTTAAGCAAAGAGGTGAACAAACAAATCCCCAGCTTTTGAGAGGCTACTATACACATTACACAGAATACACAGTCATTTCCCCCACCTCCATTTGAATAAAATAGTAAAAAATACTTAATTTTTAGCATTATGAATGGACTTTACGTGCCCAAAATGAAAAAGCAAAGGAGCTCATTTTTTTAAAAGTTAAAAAGTAAACTGAAACAAATAAAACCCCTAACATTGAAATGATCAGATTACTGGTTTTAATTAAAAAAAACCCCAAAATTGCCACTTTTGAAGTAATCTAGCCAAGAACAGTCTTCCTGTTAATAGCTTACATGCTGTGAACACCATGGTCTGGAAGAATCTAAAAGCAGTTGAGAGGAGCATCATTACATGCTGTTTAACGATGGCTGCTTACTGACAACACACTCTATAGCAAAGGTTAAATTCTAAGCAGGATTGTGACACTTAAAACAGGAAAATAGATATTCTAGGGCAGATACAGCAAAATAAATGAGCAAATTAACAAATTCTGAATCAATTTAACAAACTTAACACATTAAGTTTTTAAAAACACAACTTCTGGCTCTTTCCGGCAGATGCCAAATGTGATTCTAAATTCTCAACTTGCAAAGTCGCAGCCCTTGACACTAGCAATGGGTCCTTGCATTTGGAAGTTGCCATGAAGATTAGAGTCATGAGATGTGGGTCAAACTGGCTTTTGAAGTGGTGAGGTCAAATGATAATGGTTCGATGTCTCACAAAATTGAAGAGCAGAAAAACTCTTATTCATGTAGACATTTGACTTCACTTTGCTTCAAATTGATATAACCCAGTGAAACAAATGGATGAGAGCTTGTGTCCTTTACCCTTTGTCCTTCTTCTGTTCCAGACACAATTTAAGGTTCTGCTGAAAGTGCAGGACAATGAAGGACAGAGCACTTAAATATACTGTAGGAAACATAATTCCTAAGTAAAAAATAGAGACATTTTAGACATGAGCTGCAATTTCAACAATGAGCCTCACACACTATCTCCTCATAAAAATTTAACAGATCCTTTTATTATATACCTGAAGTGGGTTGCTTCTAATTAAGATAAGCACATTTAACCTTCCAATAGCCTACATTTCATTTTCAAATCTTTGAGGAGAAGTTTAGCCATTTCCCTTAATACAGGGATGCTGTTATTACATGAGACATCCAGTGTATTTGAAAAAGTTTTAAATAGCTTGGCAGAGAGAAACTATGCATCACTTTCTGTGCACACCTATGTTATTGAAATCCTTGTGCTGAGTAATAGAAAAAGTCAAGGGATACTATTATACAGTAAGGAAATAAGAAGAACAACCAAAACACAATCTTGCCAAGTAAATGGATCATGAGGCATGAGAATGAAAATCTCAAGTGTAAAAATAAGGAAGAAATAGAGCAGAAGTACAAGACACCCTCCAGAAACAAATATAATGAGTATTACTTCAGAAGTATTACTTCACAAGCACAAATAAATTAGTTTCTAAAAGGAGGAAAATAAGCACACACACACCCACACAGGTCTTTCCCTTGTACTAGCAATCTGAACTAAGGCTACAAGGCATGTGGCATCTTTATCCCATAGGATACTGAGCTCCATCTGGATCAGAGATCCAAGCAGATTATTTTGGCCAAACCCCAGCTAAGAGTAAAATCAGTTTCACATGTAGCAGTCCTGTAATCATAACTGGGTATTCCTCTGCATTCCCCAGTTACTGGAAACATTTCTATCGGGAGGAAGGTCTGAAAATGAGCTGTTCTTTAAAATTAAAATGAATCAATAAAATATATAACAATTTAAATATTTCTTGAATAAGTACTGAATATACAATGTGACTTTGGCATTAAAAAAAGGCTTTGCACAATCTTCTAGAAAGATAAATTATTATGACAGAAAAATTCTGGAGAAGTCTGCTATGTTGTCCTACAATATAATACTAATTTACCGAGTAATCTTTAAGTGCCTCATAGCAATCTAATGGAACAACTTGAAATAGGAAATAAAAATGCATCAGCATGCAATGAAAATAACATGTTGTGAAATTATTTGAGAATTATTAATGTTTAGTAATTCTTTGTGTGTACACACTGCATTACAAAAATCAAAGAGAAATTTTTTCTAGATAACATATACTTTAATATCCTGCTACAGCATTGGATTACTGAAGTCTATCCCTGCAAACTTACTGCTAGTGAAGAGTGTTAGTTTAACACGAGCCTCTTCTATCGCCCTAGAAGTTTTCCAGCCTTTCGGATTATACTTTTCTCCTGGTTTGTTATTCCCTGTGCCTGCTTCGGCTCATTGTTCCCATTTCTATGTATATATACTTCTAATTTCTGATTTGCTGTGTCTCTGTTCACATTTCAGCACCTGAAATAGGTGCTGAGGGCTGAAAGAGAAGCCACATTCTTTTTTTTTTTTTTTAATTTGTCAAAAATTGGTTTGTATACCAGCTTTACAATCTCATCCATACATTTTAATGTATTACTCAAGCCACTCTTTGATTATATTTATCTACAGATGGTTGAAGGGTAAAAATCTAGTCATTCAAATTAGTTAATTGGTGACATTTGGAAAACTAACTGCTGGTTGATTATTTTAGTAACTCTAAAGTTACCAGATTTGTTTCCCAAATGTTTGGGATAATTTTGTAGAAGTACACCAAAGATAAAAAAAAAGCAGATGCTGTTTCTCAAGCAATCAGGTTAGTATTTAAATACAAAGACAAGATTATGCATTCATCCTGTGAAGGTATTTTAAAGATTTTGGGTTTTTTTCCTGGTTTAGATTTACAAAATGAGCTAAGAAGAGGATATTGCCTTTCTGCAAACAGGTGACTCAAAAACTGAATTTGAGAATAAGGTTGACTGAAATAAGAAAAATGTTTAAACTTGGGAAAGAGGAGATGTTCTAGTTTGATCTTGTGAAAAAACTTAAAAAATCAAAGTCTGAGTAACACTGCTTTCATCTTTAGGTGCAAACTCTAAGCTTTTTCTCTTTTTTATTTCTCTTTTCTTTAAAAGAAGAAAAGAAAGCAAAACCCCCTTCAAGCTGGAAATATAATTTACCTTCATTAAAACTAAACTGGCTAATTTTGTAATCACACAACAGGATATTTTTATGACACATGATAATAAATTCCCCAAGGCTACATCAAACTTCATACGGATGCATAATAAATCACTCAAAAAGCTTTAATATGCACATAAAAAATTAGAGGATGTAGTTTTCCTTTTAATTTGAATTTACTGAGGGTCTTTTTAAACAGTTTTCACCAGGTGATCTGTCAGGTAGCATTAGCAGGACGAGCAGGGAGTGTCCTGAGTTGCATGAATTCAGATGTGGCAGCTAACCAGAGCTCAGGGTAATCCCCAGTTTTGTGCAGGAGGCAGAAACTGCAATTTTGGAGAAAAGTGATTATTCTCTAAATGTCTCTGGATAATTAAAAAAAAAAAAAAAACCCAAACAAATAAAAGTATTCTGATTAAATGTCCCTAGATTTGTGATCTTGTTCTCTGTCCCTGCCCAGCTGTCATGGAGGCAGGTGGTGGAACCAGATATGCCTGGCCAGGGGGCTGGAAGGGAGGGTCTAACACTACTTAAACAGTCACTCCCCATCTTCTGTGAGAAAAAGCTATTAAACCACACAGAAGCACTCATTTGCTAGATGAGTTAGGGCTGCCTCCTGGACCAGGTTAGGTTTTCAAAACCACAAGGGAATTGTCCAATTCATTCTATCATTTGGTAGATGTTTTAAGGATCTCAGTGAAAATGGAATTATGTCTCTATCTCCTTTTGAAAATCGCACCTGAGAGTGTCTAAGCTGGAAAGACCTTCACCATGAAACTGGTGGAAAACACTCATCAATTTCCATAAACATGAAAAGAAGCTCTTAAGACGTAGCAGTGTAATTGCAGTTAACGTTAGTAAGTGTACAGAGTTTGCAAAGATCACAGACTTTATATAATGTTGAGTTTTGAAGGTGATCCAAGTAATCAAAACTACTAGAGACTTTATCTTGTTAGAAGAAGTTTTAAATTAAGTGTCAAATTTAGGTCATGGATCAGACTTTATAAGGCTTTCAAGTTCTCTCATAAACTACATCATACAGAAAATTTAAAGCAGTTCTACCTGTCAAATGAAAAAGAAATATATAAAGTCTTAGAGTATGATAATTTTACTGTACTGCAAATACTGTTAGGCATGTGGTATTGCAGAATCAAATAACTTTCCGTTCCAAGAAGGCATAAACAACAGCAGTTCTTGTTACTCGAATCTCTTCCTCGGGGATGATTTGAAGACCAATCCAAAATCTTTCTCCTGGGTGTGAGGACCTCCAAGTAGCCAGGAGGGTTTGTTCTCCCTGTACCTTTTCTCTGCCCTGATTATTTTCCTCTGTGCATTTAAAAAACCCCAAACCTAGGACTTCTTAACTCTTTAACTGTTATCAATGGAGCAGGATGGTTCTTTTAAGAGTTTGGACATGGTCAGTCAGGGGACTGATCAGCTGTGTTTCAGTCCCTGAGATAAAGAATCAGCTTCAGTGTGAGCTCCAGAGACTGTAGACAATCCCTGGCAAAGGTTCATGACCAAAAAAAGACCGTCAGCTTTTTTTTTATTAGAAGCTGCTTAAAGCCTTTTTGCCATACATGCATCAATACTGTTGAAATGTTCTTAGGAATTAGTGCAGGAGAATGTTGTTCTATGTTGAACTTTGAATTTTCTTTTTACAATTTTTTTTCTTAATGTGAATGTATCTTGTTAAAATACAAACCCCAGTTCTCAGATAGCTCTTGATCAAACTGCCCTCCATGTGACTTGTGCAGCCAAGCAATCCACAAAAAATGAAACTTATGGGAGCCTGGGAAAGCTGGGACAGGAACAGATTAATCCATGCAGCAGTTATGCTCCAGCAAGGAGAAACCAGCTAAATACAATAAAAGCCTGACAGAAAAAGTTGAAGAAAAGAAGAGCCGTGAAGCCAAGCTTACGGAGGGAGGTGCAGAGAGCATCTATTCCATCACGAGACTAATATGGATTCTCAAAGCATAGGGAAAACTAGCTGATGGTTGTCCTAAAGGCCGAAGGAAAAGGCAGTGATGATCAGACAAAACCATCAGACTGCACAGTTAAAACACTCCTGTGGGGAACTTGCCATAGAGGGTTGTCCATGGTTACAATATTTTTTCTATTGCAGGACAATTTTTTCCAACACATTCCCGCAAGAAAGCATGTGGGTATCATAGCTGATCTATATCACAAACATGGTGAGAAGGTCATCCACTTCAATAACAGGATGTTTGTTATTACCTGAAATTTTTTCTCGGATATCATCTGTCCCACTGTACCAATAATATCACAGCATATCAATTATCAAGGGCATTGAGTACCTGGATGAAAGGGAAGAGCAATCCGACTGCGAAGTTGGAGAGCCAGTTGACTGTCCCAGCTATCATGAAAGCGGCTGGCCTCTGGGACTGCTGGAAAAACTCTCCGGTGAGGACAAATGGAATCCCACCTGAAACGAGGTCCAACAACAACAGTGGTTTTAGTAAACTCACCCTCCCATCAGCTGAGATGGACGAGACTCGTGACGCACACCTCCATGACTAGCACTGCTCTGCAGCTTTCTGCAGGGCCTTCTGAGACAGTAAAACTTGTAAAAAATGTATTTTAGAGAAGTGACACTTGTTTCTTTCATGCCATCATGTCTCCTGGTTTACATTCTTTTCAGGGATAGCAAGCAGGTAACAGAGCAGCAAATCCGCACAACAGCTTCCAGAGTACCAAGTGATGAGCTGTTTATTAAAATTAGGAATGATTGTTTCTACTAAAATTATTGAAATTCTGAAGACTCAGAGATACTTTTAGACCTTACCAGTTTGAAAGATGGCTCCAAAGAGACTAACTCTTATTTTTTTATAATTATTACCCTCTTTATTTCAATAATAAAGAAGACAAAACATTTTTTTGCCTGTGAGTATACTTGTCATTGATGCTTATTTAATACATTCCCTTACCAGACACTACTGGCACTTCTGGCAAGGTCTATTTCTCCCATCAGCCAAGGACTCTGACCTCCATAATAACAAGCTCAGTTGAATACCACATTTGTCACTCGTGTTTCCTTCCACTTAGGCAGTGGACTATTTTGTAGAGAACTGGCATGGTGCTGGCCTGACAGTAACCCCCAGGGAATTAGCTGTCTAGTAGCTGAAAGTCTCAATTTATCATCTTTGGCTTCCTACGTTCCTTCAGTCGGATATTTCAATATAAATATTTCTAATTTTAGAGAATAAAACATGGATTTTATTTGCTGATCAGCAACATAATCCAGTTAATGTTACACATTAGACATATATCTGCTTGTAGAATTATTTCATTACGGTTTGAAGAATTGTAAAACTACTAATATCAGTATTGTGTTGCTACCAGTTTCTACCTCTAGGTCCTCATGTGTGCTGGAATTAGCTGTCTCACCATTCAGCTTTGTAGGCAAGACCCATATATACACATATTATGTTAGCCTATGTAAGTCCTTCCTCTGTTTTAAACATTTTAGCAAGTTAGTATAAACAACCAAAACCTTATTTATAGATACATTTACTTTCAAAAACTTCTATAGAAATACTGACTTCCAAAATATATATAAATTAATAAGAAAGCACCATCAAAGACTTATCCATCCACTGGGTCTTTTCCTTGCACATCTTTCCCTGATCTATGTGCTAATCTCTTGCACTTTACCCTTGGACATTTGTGAATCCATCTCTAAGTGCATTGTAGAGATGCATCCTCATATAGCCCCTTGTACTCAGTGGCCCCGAGCTTAAACACCTGCACCAGAAGCTCCTGTGAGCAGTGTGAGATAGGGACTTGTAAACACATAACAACATGCAGATGACGTATGTTGTCTGACATTCTCCCATTCCAGATCTTCCAGATGCAGAAATCATGAATATGTGCATAAAAGAAAGGCGAGGTGAGGCAGCAAACAGCTATTCTCCATCATGAGCTAGCGTGGCTTTCTGTGAGAACC
The DNA here is from genome assembly GCA_013397935.1 of Dasyornis broadbenti. NCBI lineage: Eukaryota > Metazoa > Chordata > Aves > Passeriformes > Dasyornithidae > Dasyornis > Dasyornis broadbenti. The sequence continues at coordinate 1,403,645 of VZRN01002232.1, forward strand.
TATCTAAGGTGGTAGCAACGCATTCAACTGAACTTTCTGTGCCAAAGACTGCCAGTATAAATTACACTAAAAGAGTAGAAAGCAAATAAATTTATTTACTCCTACTTCATGCATAGGAAACTGGGATATGGAGAGTTTAAACCGTCCAAACTCCAGTTTTGTATCTTTCTACAAGACATATGTAACATCAGAACTCTGTAACTCAAATAAATAACCTCTCCCAGCAACAGTCTGAACATGTAGAATAAGCAGTTGAACATGCATAACAACAAAATTCAAGCAACATGGAGTCTATCAATGCTTGAGAACTTCCAGTGGCCATTCTATCAAACCTTTGGGATTTGGGTTCAAGTGCTAGCAATCACACCTGTTCTGACAGCATCTGGTTTGGGTCTCAAGTGCCATATTGGGCAGCAGTTTGCCAGGACACTTGCCCCATGGAGAGAGGAACTGAAGGACTGGAAACACAGAAATCATGTAAGATGATTTGTGATCATTTATTCTGTCATGCCTTTGCTTAAGGAAAATCTAGAGAGGTGTTGCTGTACTTGTCAGTATAATAAAATATGCTGTTGGAAAAAAACACATCGTAGAAGAGAGGAAAAAAGCCAGAGGCAAAAAAAAAAAGTACAAAAGGACAGAAACCGAACAGAAAGCGTAAGTGTAATGGAAATAAAAATGCATGGGCACTGTCTTGGAAAAGGCTTCTTGAAATTCCAATTTAATTTCTAAGAATATCAATTATTACTAACTTTCAAAAATTCTGTGGAGGAATGGGAAGGGTGGCACAGACAGACCTCCCAACTTTCTTGTGGTCCAGAGAAGCATCTCCACAGTATCACAAAACAGAGAAAGTCAGCTTCTGTAGAGGGATGACTTAAAAGAGTCATAGCGGGGAACCAAGGAGCCTGGAAAGTGGTACATGAGTTATGTGAAAGACAAGTCTGGTCTGGGAACACGAGGATGGAATGAAGCCAGATCACTGATGTCTACTGCTATGTGCCTGGAACAGCACATACTTGATCATACGAGGAGGAAGAGGAGGGCATGTGAATGCCTGCCAAGGGCCATACCACTGTGAAGAACACACTCTGCAACTGAGTGAAGTGAAAAACAAATGTGGGAAAGCTGAAGGAAAACTGTAAAGACTTAAAGTCACAGACAGTGAAGGCACCTGAGAGCAGCTGAATCTAGAGCCCCAGGATTCCATCCTCAGTCTTTTCAAGGTGTCGGAGATGTGCTCAAGGACTCCCTTTCTCCTGGAACTAACTGTCCTTTGAGATACAAAGCTGAGTGCCTGGGATTGAAGCAAGATGTTTTATGCTTTGCGTAAGTTGGATCTGGGCAGAGATCACAATACTGTGGAATCTTACCAACCATTTCTCACAGAGTCAGTCTCTGCAAGGTACCCTATAAAATCACTAGGCCAGATGGGTCTGTACTGGCCTGTGTTCAAATACAGAATCTTGGAAATCACTGCCAAAAGCTATGCAATCAAACCACTGTATTTTTGGAATAGTCTTTAAACGTGTTGTCATGAGTTTTGCAACTTTGACACGTATTTGAACGTGGGTGAAAAAGTCACCTAAACGATACCTGATGATCTTTCTCATGAAGGATGAACCCAGCATAGTCTTTTCCCCTGGAAAGCTTTCCAAGCAATTTCAGTGAAACAGCTTTATTTTAGCTCTGATCATAAAACAAAAAAATGTACATTAGGATTTCCCGTAGGAGTTTTTCAGCAAGGTAGCTTTCAAACATGAATTTAAATAGGTAACATATTGACCACATAATTATAGGGATTCATTTCTAATACTTTGTTCTTTTCAGCAATGCAGTGAACATAATGAAGATGTTCTTAACATACTGCAGTGCTAGTAAAGAAAGATTGTTTTACCTGTTTGCATCCTACATCTATAGGAAACCATAAATGTCTTACTGCAGGACTTGTATATCAAAAAGCTGTTGAATGAAACTAGATTAAACCCACATGACATGGTTAGACATGCATAAATACTTCAGTATCTGTGTTCTTTATTCATTTATCTCTGTAGTCGAGTTACACATAGAATCAATGTCATGTGCTGGTAAAACTCCAGGCTCTCAACCCAGTACTCTTTTATGCACGAAATTGAAATGTTAGAACAGAAAAAGTATTCTTGGTATCCATGCTATAGATTTTCAAATATATATTTAAATTCACACAAGTATCAATGTGGGTTTTTTAATGAAAAATTGAGTGCATGTATATTTTCTTTTATTCTGTTATGAATAAATACTGCTTAGCAGAAGTTGCATGAGTCCGTGCAAAAATCTAAATGCAGAAAACATGACAAAGGAAGGGAAATGTTGAGCTCCTCATTCTGTTTTTGTCTAGTACCTAACTGGGAATTTATGTTATGGCTATATATATGATTTATGAAATGAGACTGTTACAGGAATACATGCCTAATACAAATCAGGGAGATTTATTACAGTGGTAAATCACCTCTACAGGTGATGGAAACTGTGCCTAAAGAACAACTGAAGAGAAAGGAACTCTCTCCCTGAGCTAGCAACTCATCTTTCAAACCCCACTCAAGCCAAACCCTTGTGTGTGCAGGCAGTGGCCCCGTGGCAGCCAGAGGGTTTCCAGCCCCACCAGGAGGACCACTCATGGCCACCCAGCCTAGTGACCTCCTCCACAGCACAGGAGTCCAAATTCTGCCCATACAGGAGGGAGTCTGGGAAGCCCATGAGCCTGACCAGGTTTCCAACTCCATGCTTTGAGAGGAGAAACCTCCAAAACGAGGTGTTTTGAGAAACCAGACAACTACCCCGCAACAAAGTTCTGTCTTGGGGGAGAAAAAAAGTCTGTGCAGCTCTAGACATGTTCAAGCAAAATGGCTTTTGTCTGCAAGGCAAGGCGTATAGGGAAAACTCATATATCCTAATAGGGTTGGGGAACAAAGTACTGCCTCAATGAAAGGTTTTGTTATTTGCATTTCAAGGGCTCTCTGGAGAGCAACTGTGGGAGAGAAGCAGTGGAAGTGAGACAAAAATCCTGGAAGATAACAGGTGGGGAAACAACCCAATCTTCTTCAGTGAGGGAGCAAAAGGCTGTTAGTTTCTACCCAGACCTTAGTTATTAAAAAACCCCAAACAAAGAAAGAAACAAACAAAACCCAACCTAACCAGTGAACAAACCTCCCAAAAATGTGGGACAAATCCCATGGGAAAATATATTTCAGGAATACTGCTGCTGAGAGATTCAATACAGCTACTGAGTTTCTTCCATTTCTGTAGATCTACAGAGAGAATAAAAATTGTAAAATACATAGCTCAATCTTTATAGAGGTGTTCTGTCACCTGTTAGATTATTTTAGCTTGCACTTTGTATTTGATTGAATAATACCCCACCAAATATGACATTACAGTCAGATGTGACAGCTGTATTCCCAGCTAATCCTGCTGTGAGAACTGGGAACAGAAGGTGTGACAAGGGTGCACTGAGTCACAGCTTCATGCTACAGACTCTTCTATCTGTCTCCAGCTCTTCTCCACAGGATAATTAAATAAAACAGGCATTTCATTTGTAGAAAATGGTATCGTTCATTAACCACATTAATTTGTACCATTTTAATCTTTTCTGCTTTAGATTAAAGGCCTCTTGAGTAAAAAACATTTAAAATGATCAGTCTATGGCAAACCAAAAGCACAAACCATAAGACCAAATTAAAACACACAAATAATATTAAACCTTGCAATCTCCAGTATTGTAAAAATTAGTATTTATAATTATTAAAGGACTAGTTTTTAATTGCAATATTGTGTGAAGGACATTTTGCATTGATTAATTGGCCTTTAGTTTAGCATCTATATACAACCTGCTATTCCAACAGCATTTAGAAAGCCAGTTCTGGAGGTATTCTGAACTTTTTTGCAAGACAACCCATATCATTCAGGGTAAATAAATTAAACAAATTAAGCAATGGTGCAGAACAAAACTATTGATTCACTCTGTTCTAACTTCAGTAGTTAAAATGCTATTTTTTGGTTCTCAGGTAATTTACACTAAAATGGTTGACATAAAACAACAAAGTTATTACATAGAACACAATATAAAACACAAAATTCTTTCTAGGTTGATTTAGGTAACTAGTTTCACTGCAGATATTCCATGTGAAAAAGACACAAGAATATCCTTATCAGAAGCATCTGATAATTTCCTCTTCAGTGAAATTATCCCCCTCTTGAATATTAATTAGTGCATTTTCCTATAATTTTTACTTCCATAAGTCAGTGCACACAAGCAGAATTTTATAAGCAATCCTTTACTGACTGAATAATTTTACTCTGAAAATTTTTTCTATGAAGGTAAAATACTTATCATATAACTGATGAACCCAAATAAATTCAGTACTTTTAAGATCTTTTCCTTTAGATGAGTTATAACAAGTCCCTTTGAAATATAGCTGTCTGCTGGAAGCCTGAGGAATATATATAATTTTTAATTTATTAATTTTTAAATTTAATTTAATTTTTTTCCTTTTTTT
>VZRN01002233.1:0-15955 GCA_013397935.1 Dasyornis broadbenti
CCCCTCCGGGAGCGCGGTCGGCGCAGGGGGCGGCCAGCGGGCAGTGGGGCAGCGGGGGGCGGCCGGCGGGAGCGGGGTCTCTGCAGAGGGGGCACGGGGGCGCAGGTCCAGGCGGGGCCGGGGCGTTGCAGCTCCTCCCCGCTCCCCGTGCCCCACAGCGAGCCACGGGAGAGTCTATGCCGGAGCGCCGGCCTTGGCGAGAGCCTCCCCCCAGTGCTGGTGGCTGGGGGCTGGCAGCTGGCAAGGTCCATGGCTAGGTGGAACATGGCTATTAAAATCCAAGCATGGCTTCCGAGCGGGCAACTTGACCTGTGGGCAGACAGGGACCACGTCAGAAGGGCAGTGAGGCAACCCTGCACTCCCTCCCAGCACAGCACACCCTAGATCTCCAAGCTCAGCCACCCAAAACATCCCCCAGCTCCATGGGTATCATTTTACCCCCCAGTTCTCCAGCCAGAGTCCCCCAACATGGCATCATGGGGCACCCTGCATGCCCTCCCCCTGAAAACCACCACCATGAACACGGCAAGCTGAGGACCCCCACCCACAACCACGACATTTCAGTTGGCCTGAGAATGATGGGAACAACTTGAGCATGGGTTTTACCAGGAAACACCCTGGGGAAGCAGCCAGTGCCTGCTCTGCCCAAATTCAGCCCTTTTGGGTGAATTATCCAAAGCAGATGGCCCAGCAGAGCTCCAGCAGCACAAGCTTTTACTCCAGGGACACCGAGATGCAGGGGTATCAGAGAGCCCATCCCCTGCTTCCAAAGCCCACAGGCAGCACGATGAATCCCTGAAAGAGCTGGAGCAGACAACTCCGTGGGTTCTTGTGCTTGCACGTGTAGCCCATCTCCCACTATGGCAGTCGCCCACGCCGCTGCAGGAACATCCTCCCACGGAGCACAGCACATCCCCTCCCACAGCGTGGGGCACCCAGAGCTGAACACCACCCTGCAGCACAAGGAGGGCAGGAGGAGCAGCCCCTTTTGCTGTCCTTTCTGCCACAGAGTGGCTGGAACCCCCCTGAGCTGCTCACAGCTTCAGCAGCCACAGTTTTGCTTTCATGTCATCGTCACGTCACAGCCCTCTCTGTTCCCCAGTGGCACCACACTGAGGCTCTGCTCCCCTCATGTCTCCTCTATGATGCTGCCCCACATAAAGCCTGGCAAAAAAATCTCTGATACACAAATTTTTATTTTGGTTTGGGTTTTTTTTTCCGGGAGGAAAAAAAATCATTAGGCCTAAGCCCAAAAATCTTTACTCCATTTTACTCAGCTTTTACACGAGAAAGACTTTTGTCGAACTCAGCAGGAGTTAATGAGAGCTTTACATGGCTAAACGGGCTAATCCTCCGCAGCGGCGCCCGCACAGTCCTTGGGAGCACGACAGAATGTGCATCTGGTTGACAGAAGCATTTGTACACTCCCTCCGTGCGTGAGCAAGCGGAGCTAAAGGAGCTGACCTGGATACTCCCAGACACAGGCTTTTTCTGCTCAGAGGATCTCTGCTTTTTTCCTAATTGGGTATTTTTTCAAAGCGTAACAGCATTTATTTTGGGGAGGGAGAAGGCAACGCAAGGAAAGAGCGCAGAAGGAGAAAGGGAAGAGCCAGAAACAGACAACAGAAACCAAAATAGTTCAGGCTGGGGGAGGAAGGATTTCAAGGCTTCAAAAAAACCACAAACCACCCAAACCGTGGTGGTGGTGGTGGGTTTTTTTAGAGGCCGGTAGAGTGGTGGCAGCACGAAGACTGTCCCCCACGTGCTGGAGGCAATGCCGTGCTTCCACTGGTGAGGAGTCACAAGCTCAGGCTCCAGCCAGATCATCAAGCACAGACTCACCTTTGCAATGCTCAGGATCACTCCTGTACCATGTCAGGCTCAATTCCAGCCTCTGCCCAACTCCCCAGTCACCTGAAATGTCTCCTTGCAAGGAAGGAAAAATGCTGGGCACCTCCTGGCATGTAACTTACCCCAGGTGCCACCTCTCACACCATCCGTGCCCACCCCAGATGTCATCCCCTTCCCAGCTCTGTGCCCACAATCAGAACTTTCATGAACAGCTGTTGAGTGGGGCAAGGGAGGATGTGCCCAGCCCAAACTTGGTGCTTGCTGCATCCCGGCCACTTCCTGGAAACTTCTGAAAGACAAAATGCCAGTCCTTGGTGCTTGGGATTGGCAGCTAGCAGGAAAAACAGGTATTCCCCCTGCTTCCATCTGCTCCTGTCTCCTTGTGACATTCCAGGCCGCAGCGATGGCAGTGTGAACTTGCAAGGGCTTGCTCCTGCAGAACCTGCCCAAGCACGGCTGCATTGTTCACAGCAGCACTGGGAGGGTGTGTGAGCAGAGAGAACATCCAGCCCTTGTCTTCCCCTGGGTCATGCTGGAAACTTGTGTCCCAGCATGGCCAGGCAGCGCCGGTGACACCCAACACCAGCGTGTCCCCTGCTCCTGCCACTGCTCCCCTGGCCAGAGGCTCTGGGATGGGGATGGACACAGTGAGGAATACCCAGACAGGGCAGACCCCATTCTGCCCTAAGGACAGCTTGGGTCACCCTCCCACCAGCGTCCCATCAAGCGAACCCACCCAAGGGGCTGACACCCCAGGAGCGTCCTCCTGACCACCACACCGGCTGGCATGTCCCCAGGAGGCAGCTTCAGGGAGAGAAGCAGTGAGTCCAGTTACCTCGGAGGAATTCTGCGTGGCATGCGATCTTCTGAGGGCTTTGCAACAACAGATAAGAGCAAGTGTCCTTCAGAATAAATAGCAGCGTGTAGGAGTTGCTGTTGTCTTGGCAACGCAGCGTGATGTGCCCGGCGCGGCGGCAGGGATGGATGCGGCAGCGCGTGGCGTGGCCAGAGGCAGGACCACCCGGCCCTCCCCTGCCACCCCCGCCCCGCACCAGCACCAGCACCCTGCCAAGGCAGCCAGCAGGTGTGACATGTCCCGAAGGACACCCAGGGAGCGGGGATACATCCCGCCCGGAGCTCCTGCCACCTTGTCCTTGCCCCAGAAAACCTGGGCTGTCCCAGGAGAGTCCGCTGCGGCTGGCACAGCATGGCCCGGCCCGGCACAGCGATGGGGAGCCCCCACGCCTCCGCCTCCCCGTCGCACAAACAGGCAGGAGAGCACCTTGCGCCTCTCGGGAGCGCCAGCACAAAGTCACCGCTGCTCGGAGGCCCGGAGGGCGTTCCTGCTTTGCCGAGACATCAAATGGCTCAAACACCTCTCCAATGGCACGAGCTGCTCCTCAGGGACAGCAGAGCGGAGGCAGAGGACCCTGTGCTGCTCCCAGTGCATGGGATAATCCCCAAAATGCACCCAAAGAGGGGCTCTGGCATAGGGAAGGGAACTCATCATACAGACCCACACACAGCCCCCATCTGCCTCAGTCTGGGGGCACAGAGCCAGCCCTGGCTGGGGGTACATGTGGGCCAGAAGGATCCATTGGGCAGGGCTGTGGTTACGCTCCTCACTCACAAATCAGGGACTAGCTTATTCCTCACCCCCCTATAAGCACACACAACCTATTTTGTGAAGAAATTTGAGGAGCATGGGCAATTTTCCCATTACTTCTTTTCCCATCTTGGAGGTGAATGGGAATGTTATCCCAAAATACTTTTCAAACTCTATGAAAAACTCAATAAAAGTCCGAAACTGGGTTAGATAAAGAAATGCAGAGCGGATATATTTGAGAAAACGAAATTCCATCCTTGATCTCCTCATCCGAGGCCCTGGCTCCCACCAGCCACAAATCCGCTCCCTTGGCTCCATGGATGGTGAGGCAGCCATGCTCACACACAGGAAAGGGAACTCCTACAAATATTTACCTGTGAGAAGCACAAGAGCAGATTTCAAAGAAACTGCTGCGCTAATGACATGGATCAGGCACACCAGGCACTCTGGGGCTATTTCCTGAGCCCATCGAGCCCATCCCGGTTCCAAAGGTGACAGAGCAGCGGGCGTTGAAGCTGGAGCCACCACAGCCTCCCCACCCAAGACACCTTTCAGAGTCCTCCCCTGTATGAAACCCCCTCCTGAATCCTTTCAGCTGCAGCCGTGTGCTTTGAAGACGAAGACAATTGGCACTTGAGAGAGAGATTAATTTCAAGGATGCTGGAGGACGCGAGCTTGCCGCGGTCTTCGGCAGTTGGGAAGAGGCTGCCATGGAACTTGGCTACTGCCACCACTGTGCACATGGTACCAACCTCCGCTTGCAGGGAGGGAAAGCAGAAGCATCCAGCATGGAGCAGGACAGAAGAGCCCCTGCCTCAGGCCTGGGAACCCTCAGTGGTGGCGGCACCTCAGGCAACCCTGATACTGCAGACAGGACATGGGTTAATCGAGCTCACCCGCTGTGCTCCCAGAAACCCCTGGCTCTGGTAATGTGTCTGAAAATTAACTGGGATCACGGCTCTGCCAAACATCAAAACACCACCCGTCAGCACTAACCCACTTCCCCAAAGCCTCAAAGGCTCACTCGAGTGCGGTCCTTTTCATAAGGCCCTTTTTTTGCTCTCCAGCACCGGCCCCTTTCTCCCCTGGCTGTGGAGACACTTCACAGGAGCATTAACTGCAGAATAGGCTGATTTTTAATGCAGAATTATACAAATGGAGCCATTCTTCCATTTCATGCCTCCTGTTAGGTAATCGATCGGTATTTCACAGGGAATCAAGGTTATGTCCTTGTTGGGATGATTTACGAACCCTGAGCATTTCATATCTCCGAACACCAAGTGAGGCAGGGACAGATATACTCCTGTGAATGCCTGGAGCAGGAGCCGTGGTCAGAGAGTTGGGGTGATGTTTCCTTGACCCAGGCAAGACAAGGCAGGAAAGCAGGCACCACGCTCCAGGAAAAGCATCCTTGGCAGGGCAGCTGCGTGTCCTACAAAAACGTTTGGAGCAGGGCAGGTTATGAGAGTACGTGCAGGAACTCACTGGCTCCATAAGGAATAGAACGAGGCCGCTGCATCCCAGCAGGTGACTTTCACACTGGAGCAGGAAGAAGAGGGGAAAACTCCAGTGGCAGATACTTGGCCTGCGATTGTGTGTCCTCTCTGAGATGGGGACTGCAGCCGCCGCCGCAGCCGTTCTCCTCTCCATCCTGCTGTCCTGTGTGATGATCCCTGCAGTGCAGCGACTGTCCTTTGTTGTCACACTACCAACCATCACCGTGGAAATGGAGCATTGCCATCCTGCACTCTGGGCTGGACCGGGACCCTCCCCAGGGCTGGGAAAGGTGCACAATCCCATGTGGATGAGCACCAAAAAGCATGTGGCAAATTATGCCACGGGATCAGCAGGAGACCTCATGAATTACCCCAGTGGGGCGCCCACCATGTCCCACCCTGCACCCCTGGCACTGGTGGCATCATGGGGACCTCTCTCCTGAGCCATGAGTTGCTCTGTTCCCAATGGGAACCAGGAAAATACAACCCACTGCGCCGTCTGTAGCCCCGACTTCTTCCAAGATAATTATAAATTTGAGAAAATATGGCTACCAAGCTCTTTGAAGCCAGGACTGGGACTTAAGGCACAAAGGCTGACACACAGTAGCACCTAAGTAAATTAAATGTGCCACATCACTACCTATCTATATTACAGTCCTGAGCTTCAGGATTACCTGCTAATAAAAGTGATATTTAAAACAAGTCCTAAGTTCCTCCACTGCCCCCTTCTCCCCACAAGTAATTAAACTGACGCTGCTTCCCGCGGCGAAGGGGATGGGATTTATCATGGAGGGAAATCAGCAGAGGGTGAAATAGGTTGAATCCTCCCCGCCATGCTGCCGTGGCCAGGCAGACAGCAATCACCCACTTCCCTGGGAGAATGGGGCAAAAAGGGGTTGGGTGGGGCTGGGAAGCCACGGGTCCCCCCAGCACGGAAATGCCAAGATGGAGGCAGATGGATACATCCCTGGCTGTGCCTGGGGAGTCACGAGAGGGGCGCAGGAGGGCGGCAGTAACAGGGGGGAACCGCTCGCTCTTCTGCCTCTGCCTTGAGCTCACCCAGCTGCAAATAAACAATTTTACCATTTGAATAGCCGCGAGTGCGGAAGGCATAATTAATACCCAGCGGTACCATCAGCCAATGTGCTGATGCGGGAGGTGCAGCCCCTGCCAACGCCGTCAGCGCACAGCTTTGGCTCCGCAGCGCGCGGCCCCGGCTGCTCTCGCCTCCAGGCCCGTCCTTCGCCAGAGGCAGAGGAAGGGCAAAGCCCCAGCGCAGGCGCCTGGGGATGGTGCTGGTGCCCACCAGCGCAGGACCTCTGCGGTTTATCCCACACCCACACCATGGGAAGAGTCAGGATCTGGCAGAGCAATGTGGGGAAGAGAAAAAAGGAGCGGGCAGAGAGCAGGCGCACGTGGCATCACAGCGAAGGCAAGAGCTGGTTGGCTCCACGTGCTCGGTTGCTGCCAAAGTTGAACCAACCTTTAGATCTGAGTTTCAAGCTCAGTTCCCATTTTCAAACATTTTAAAAGACACTGACAGAACAAAGGGCCCAGTGCCTCCAGCTATCCTGAGGATGCGTGTGAGAACTAACACAGCGAGCTGGCCGACACTGTCCGTTATGACCAGCCCAGCTCAGCTTGCTTTAGAGAGGGCAGGACATCTGCTGTAGAGTGTTTACCCTGGTCTTCAGGGATTATTTCAGACAGGATTTGGAAGGTGCTGGGGTGGGAAGCACAGAAGTCTGCATGCACCTTCAGACAAAAACATGTCTTCAGCAGATTTCTGTGCAAGACCAGTGCTATGTAATTTACCTGCCACCACTCTGGCAGCAGGAGCTCTGAGCCCAGTCTGGTTCCCCTGGGAACACTCAGAGGGCTGCAGGTTCATCTGCCAGTATGGTGAGACAGCTCCTGGACAAGGGGATGAATTGCCCCGAGTGCTCACCAAGGGGGAGAACACAGTGGCAGGCTCAGGCCCTGCATCCCAGGGTACCGCTGGAGCATCCCTCCTGACAAGGCACAGGGTAGGTGCTCCTGGACCAACACTCCCAGTGGGCACAGGGCAAGTTCCACTGGAGCAGCAGCACAGCAGCACAGCCTGGGTTCTGCTTGAGGAGCATCCCCCACGATGGACACAGCCTGGGTACCACTGGAGCATCATCCATGATGGGCACAGCCTGGGTACCACTGGAACATCCCTCCCAGCACACACGGTGTGGGTACTACTGGAACATCCCTCCCAACACACACGGTGTGGGTACCACTGGAGCATCCCCTTCAGCGGGCACAGCAAGGCTGTCACTTCCCCCACCGCCGCCCGGCTGCCCCAGCCAGCAAACACTGCGTGCATTTAGCGTGGCAGGGCTGGACAGTGGGGTGTTTCATCAACCCGGCAGCGATAACACTCGGCTTTTGTCTCTCCCGGATAAAGGGGGTTTGTGAGCGCTGGCTTTCCAGCCCAAACTGGCACCTGTTGCCAACTTACCCCACTCGTCCCCCCCTCGAGTTCCGCACCAGCGCTGGGGACCAGGCAGCAGGAAGAGCTCCAGCTCAGACACAACTTGCTGGGAAGTTTCAGATTTCCAGATCCTTGTCAAAGAGCCACAGTCTCAAGCTCTGCTCTTGCTGATATTAAAAGTAATCCATAAACCTAAGGAAATCAGGGGTTTCCCCCCTTGTTTTAGCTTCCACCTAAACCTCCTTGTGTATTCCACCTCCTCATGTGCACCACAAAATCACTGCCCAGGCTTTACATGTTGACGGCCACCAAGGAGGTCCTGGCACACCAGGTGTGCTGCCTTCTCCCATGACCATCACAGAAGTGGAAAACACTCCCCATGTACCAAACACACAGAAAAATCAGTCTGCTGAGGGAATGGGACTGCAACCTATGTAGGAGCATGTTAAAAAACAGAATTTAGAGATCATCCCTGGTGTTAGTTAATGCTGCCCACAATAAATAAGGCCAATGGCTGGGCTGAGCGGCTCCCTGCTGTGGGCACAGGCGCAGGCAGGACAGTGCAGCTGCTGCTGCCATCCAAGGAATTTCTGCTTTCCCTGCTTTGCTCATGATTTTTCTTCCCTTGCCACACATCTGCCTCCTGTACAATCAACTGCAGGATGATCAGACCTCCCCCTCGGATAAAGGGATTGCATTGGGGTGTCCAAACAGGATGCAGTGCCCAGCGCTGTTGGATGGCATGGGATGGAACGGGATGGCAGAAGTGAGGCTCTCCCCACCAGGATGGCAATAGTCCTGCCAGATCCCAGATCAGAGCTGGAGACTTATGAGGGGTTTTGTTCCTTTGAATACATATCCACAAAGTGATTCCAAAAGATTTCAACCCAGCCCTTGGCTCTGAAGGACCTACAGGGAGGAAAACCATGGCACAAAGCTACGGCTTACGCCGCCCTTTAACCCCACCACTTTCCAGATAAATAACCCAGCGCTGATCTTATTTTCTAAATGAATGTGCTCGAGCGTGTCATTACAATGAATGCAGAAAATGCTTTGATCTAAAAAAAATAAGTTGGCTCAGTACATGTAAAGTAGCAGCTTAACGAGCTTTAAAACAAAACAATTAAAAGAGGTCTGTGGTATTTTTGTAACACAATGTGTCTTCGCAGGAGCCGAGCATAAGAGCCCACCGTGGTATCTGAATAAACGGGAAATGTCTCCAACCATGGAACACACCCATGGAGAAAATACCTCATAATGGGATTTTTAATTATGACCTCCCAAAGTGCCCTGCTTTTCCAGGACAAAAGAGAAGCATTGACCTGCTGCAAGTGTCTGGATGACCAGCACAGGGCCCCAGCTGACCCTTCTCCTTGGTGAAGGCTGGATGTCCACACAGGGAAATCCAAGTAACTCGAGTCTCCACTCCAGCACCACGATCTCCTGATGGAGCTGCTCTCAATTCGCACTGGAGTGACTGAAATCCAAATCTGTCGTTCTCCTGGGAAGTCCCCGGCAGCCCAAAGATGCACAGCCTGCCCGGAAACCTCAGCAGCCATTCCCAGGAAAGAACACAGGGAACGCGTCAATAGTTTCAAAAGCTCCATAAACTCTTAACAGAAATGGAGAAGATGAGAGGAATGAAGGCTCTGAACGCAGAAAGAGGGACAGATGGCTTTTATGGAGCAAGAAATACAATAGGAAAAAATGGAGCAGCAGAGCTCTCTTTGAAGGTGTGAAACGTCAGTAGGGAAGCCTGGAGAAAGCCAAGGCCCAGGAGCTGGGAGCTCAGTGCAGGGCACTGCATTGCCCAGCTGAGGCTCTGTCTGGTGGTCCTGGGGAGCTCCTGGCCCCCCAGCTCCCGAGACAGCACCAGCTCTGCCCAGCCCCACCACAGGGACATCCCGCTGCCAGAGAAGGGTCAGCGTGACACGCAGCATGGAGAAAGAACAGCCCAAAAAAATGATGAAAAAGCCAAGCTAAAATAGAAAGCGAAGGCAGCGGGAATGAACTCCAGGGCAAAGACTCTTGATCCTGTCACAGAGAGTTTTAAATCCCTTTTAGCACCAAGCAATTTCTTTTCCATGGAGAAGAGCCATTCTCCCTGCCATGGCTATCTCACTGTGCATACAGCATCCAGGCAGCTCACAGGCTCTCCCGCTGCAGCCATGGCAAAATCCTGATGGATCAAAGTGACGATGAGGTTTTGCCTCCAGGACCTCAGGAACACTGTGCCATTGGGGGCACAGCCCCTCGGAACCCAACTGCCAGTGAGTCAGGGATCACTGTGCTCTGCATCTCATTAAAGAAAACAATAATCCCCTTTGCAGGAGAGATTAAACTTTTGCAGCATTATCTGTGATGGGCCGGCAGCAAGGGATGACCTCCTGCATCCCTCAGTATCTCAACTTCCTTCAAAGGCACCTGTGCCAGCAGCCTCACATCCATCCTCATCCATCAAAATTAGCAAAATTGATTTTGCCAGAGAGTATGTCACTTTGACAGGAATCCAGAGTAAGTCCCGAGCGTGTCATGTCGGATGATGCTAAAGTAGAGCCTCTTACAAAGACAAGAAACAAGAAGATGAATAACTCATCCTTGCCTTTTCTATGAAAAACTTTGTAAGAAAACCCATGAAAGACAGATACTTGTAGAAAAAAGGTGGATTCATTTTGGGAGCTCTTTCTAAAATAACACTTGCCATTATCTGGAATGGTCACTCTTTCCCTACATAATGCCCCGCTGCTGCGGACTCAGCCAAGCTTTGGCTCTGGCCGGGAAGAGGCCGAGCCAACCACGCTCCCGGCGGGATGCGCGGCTTCGTCTCCTGGCATTCATCACCCATGTTCCGGTGGGTCCTTAAGTGGATGTCCTCATCCATGTCAATTAACTGATGCTTCATTACTCGAGTCCTGCAAAGGGAGCAGAGATGCTATCGCAGGCTCCGGGAGCAGGGCTGGGGTCACGCACGGAACTCAGGCAATTACAGAACGTGTCCCTGAGGAAGCCGCGTGCGCTCGCCAGGCAGGCAGCTCCCAGGGGGAACAACCTGGGCTGCCCCCGACCTTGTCACGTCTTCAACCTGAATGGAGTGCAGTCAAGTGGCAACATCAATTAGCGGCATTTGCTCTCACCGGCGCCTCAAACGCTGCTGCCGAGCAGCGAGTCCCCAGCCTTCCCATGCTGAGCACAGCAGCTTTACACAGCTCCTAAGCCAGCATTATGCAGCCACAATCCCTATCTACAGGGCTATAAAACACGGCTGGAGTTTCTCCTGACCATCCCAGGATGTTGCGGAAGAGGCATGGCCAATACCCTCAGGGACAGGAGCCGTCAATCTCCACCAAGCTGTAGCTGAAAGCCACAAATCCGCTCTCCTGCATGGCACAGTGCGGTCCCTCACACGGCATGCGCTGTGCTGCTGGTGTCCTGCAGCACACGATCACCCCTGCGCCAGCACGTCCCCATCTCCACACTTCTCTTGTGCTAGGGCACGTGCCCTCTGGTGCGCTCCCGTTTTTCCACCTCAAGGATCCAGACTTGCCTCTTGAAGGAAGCGCCTTGCTGCTCCCAGGCTATGTGTTGCTTTTGAAGCAGCTTCTGCTCGGTTTTTATCTGGAAGTCAGCAGAGCTGGCAGCGCTGGCATCATAGCAAGGCCAGCGAAGCTTCACCGCTCCCGCCTCGCCACAGCTAAGCCTCATCCCATGGATGCTTCAGCCGGGGTCCGGAGCAGCTCTGCAGCCAAGGCTCTGCTTCTCCTCCCTGCCAGCTTCTGCAGCAGGAGCTGAAGAGTCCTTTCCATACCCATAGAGACGCTGTGCCAGGGAACAGCTTCTGCTCCCAGTGGCTCTGGCTCATGGGGACACAGCAACCATTGGCAGCAGGGACACAGTGCCCCTGGGATGCTCCAGCACTGCCAGGAAAGAGGAGCTGCCGAGAAAGACCTTCAGAGCAAACTTCAACAAAAATCGTTGCATGTCAAAGCGTATCTCCTGCCTACGCATCATTTCCAAGTCACAAGGAGACATTTTGCAGATCGGAGTTGGAAATGAGCACTTTGTGAATGACGGGCTTTATTTATTTTTATAAGTCCTCAGGCAAGTCCCAGGGGATGCTTGGCCTCCTGCCCCAGGCACCCAGTGCCCTCTGACTCCACCCCTGCTCATCTCCATGGAGCTGCTCATCCACCTCCAGCCAAGCTGGGTTTCTCCTCCTTTTCTCACGATTGTTTGGGACCATAAATGCCAAATCTCTCAGCACTGATGGGAGGACACTCCCACACAGCTGCACTTGGGGCAGGTCTCCACCCTGCTCCCAGAACATCACACCCACCAGCCTGACCCCAGGGATGAGCACCCCACTGCACAACACCCAGCCCTGTGATCACACCACACTGTGGGCGTTTTGCCTCCAACTTGGGCAGAGAGTGAGGAGCACTGGGGGTGATGGAGCCAAAATGCCCATTTGGTCCCCACCACATCCCCAGTGAAGGAGCTCAGCGCTGCACTGAGCAGAGGCTTTAACGCAGCTTCGTCTCGCAGAGCTGCCGAGGCCAGAGAAAACAACTGATAAATCCAGAAAGCAGAAGAGATTCAGCAGCAGACAAAACCTCATTTCACAAAGAATCCTCATAAAACCAAATTAATGTTGAAGGATGAAGGCAGGTAAACCTCCCACAGTTAAGTTCAGGCCACTGAGATTCAGTTTAAATCTCTCAGCAGTTCTGATTTAATCAATGCATTTCCAAGTGAAATTAGATGAAGTACATCTCCATCACAGGAAATTATATAAGCTATCAAAGTCTGTAGGTGCAAGTCCCAGTAAGAAGAGCCACGGGAAATATTCATATCAACTCGAATTCCATTTTTAAGGAGTCACTTCAGGTCCAGAGTTTAACATTCTTTTAGTGAAAAAATTCACTCTGCTGAAAACAGTGAGCTAAGGCAAGGAAGGGCCAAGCAGCAGGTTCGGGAACATCCCCTCATAACCTGTGGTAGCTGCTGTGATGCTGGCCTTGGCCAGGAACCCTCTCCCAGTGGTACCACCCAGTGTGGGAGGGAAAGAATATGCAAGGAAGGAAGGATGGAAGGAAGAACAAAAGGAAAACCCCTTTGTTTTAAAGGAGGGGATGAAAGCACCAACAAGGCCACACCATCCACTGATCCCACCCAACACACTCAGCCTCCAGGAATTATCCTGCTAGAAGAGTGCTGCTGTCAAATCCAAACTCTGTTGGGCTTGAACTGCTGCTGCCCACTTGGTCACCACCAGCCCTCAAGGAGAACAACATGCACCACAACCCAGAGCAGAGCAGCTCCTGCTCCTCTTGCTCAGCACATCGAGTTTCCAGTAATCTTGGTAATCTTTCCTCTCAGTCCTTCTCTCATTAACTATATTTAAAGGCTTAGGCATTCATCCATTTTCATAATGAACCTCAGACCTGTTGGAAGTCCCATGGATTATTCACACCCGATGGAGCTGCCCTTGTGAGCCGCTGGCAGTGCTCACCACTGCCCTGCATCCATACATTCCTATAGGTACTGAGGTAAATAAGGCACGCCAGGAGAGCTTGAGGATCAGGTTGGGTGAGGGAAGGTGGGAACAAGGTTGGAGAGCTGGCCACTGCCTGGCTGCCATTCCCTGTCACAGCCTGGGTTCTGAAAGAACATTAGCAACTCCTTCTTTCCAGCAGATGACCATTACGTAAGGCAGAGCCAAGCCGTGGTGCTCCGGCGCCGGGAGCAGCTGGGCCAGCAGCTCGCCCGTCCCGTGTCCTGCCTGCCAAAGGCTGGCACAGCAGCTGCCACACCGGGCAGCCCCCGAGCATCCTGGGCGAGCGGCAGCACCACGACAGCTCCCACCCGCCACCCCACTGGAGATACCACAAAGGCAAGACGGTGGCTCCGGTGTTATTACAACAATTATTCATGCTCTGGGAAGCGGCTGCCAAAGCCCCGCGCCGCTCCCCTCGCCTCATCTGGGAAATTGCTGCCAGCGCGGAGGTATGAACCGCTGCATAAAAGTGCAGTTTATTCAAGCATTATTGTGGCTGTTAAGTATCATAGCCGGTGACACCAGATGAATTTCTGTGGCAATCAATCCACCCGGGAGCAGCCAGCTCAGCCCCTGTGTGGATGCGGGATGAGTAAGGACTCCTCAGTGGAGGCCATTAACTCCCACTGCTTACTGCTCTCATTACTTCCCAGACTGCAAGGCTTGCATCTTTGACGAGCGGCTGAATCTACATTTGACAGTGTGAACCTGATGAGTGAAATTCATGGAAAATGTTTGCTTTGGCAGTAACTACAAGGCCCATAAAGTTTCTATGGAGCCAATGCGCAGGGATGTATGCTTTTAATGAGTTGTTTTATACAATAGCCGAGAAATTGCGAACGGTGGTTTTACTCCTACTGCAAATCACTCCAGAGCTCAACACTGTGAAAACTGTGGCATATTGTTTAAAACATTATATTCATAGCTATGGAGGGGAAGTCCTCGGCAGCGCTGGAAGCCTGGCATGCTGCAGAAAGCTGCCGTGCCCTCACAGGCGGGCGCAGGCACTGACGCAGGCATGTGCACGCACACGTATGTCTGTGCACACTCAGGGAGTGACAGAGCCACTGCCACCTCCCCAAAGAACAGACTTTGCCCCGCAGCACCCACACCTGCCAAGAGCAGAGCGGGGCTGGAGCATCCCTGGGACCTCGCAGGTGCTTTCAGGGCAGCACTGCTCGCCCAGTCCCACTCCAAACCGGGGAGCTGCAACTCCCCTTAACAGGAACCGAATAATTCTGAGCAATGCAGTTACACAGGTCCTGCCCTCCCCGGCGGAGGAGCACGGCTCACCGCGAGGTCAGGCGCTGCCACCGCCCCGGGCAAAAGGGATCCGACTTGAAAGGAGCAGCACGGTACCATCTCCCCGCCGCAGGCAGCCGCTCCAGGCAGAGGCTGCGCGGGGTGAAACGGGCGCTGCAAAGCTCCACTGCTTCTCCTGGAGCTATTTTTCTAGTAGTCTTCGAGAAAATGAGGAGAAATGACATGGGAAATGTCAGAAATAAAGCCAGAAGCAATTAGAGTTAGAGAGAAGGGCGAGCAGTAGGCAAGGTTAGCAGTAAAGTTATCTCTTATTAAAAATAAAACACGGAGGCTCTCGAAGCTGATAAGGTGGCGGAAAGGACAGCCTGGTGCTGGGGATCCAGGATGCACAGCACAGAAATTCGCAAGGCGAATGAATCGACGAGGGAAGCAAGCAGAGGGCTCCTGTTTCCATTGCTAAACTCTCCTCAAAAATAACAAAGCAGAGGGCGTCCTCTGTCCCCAGGATTACAACCTTCTGCCGCGCCAGCCTTGGGAAACAGCCTTGGCCCTCCAGTTCCACCGGGCTTTTCACCTGACACGCGATAAATCCAAACGCGTGGCACCCTGAGAAAACCCTCGGGTGCTTTCGCCGGGAGGAATTCCTAAGGTCACTACATCACCACAGACTCTGTCCTTCCCACACGCAGCAGCGCATCCCCGGCTGACGGACGGACAGACATCTCCGGCGGCAGCGTGAAGGTGCTCGTGTGCCCGGGCTGTCGGGGTGAACCAACCAGAGGCACGGCACAAGACGGGGGGCATTGGAAGCCGGCCCGCCACGTGCCTCTGGAATACGCGGAGCGGCACGGGAGTGTAACAGAGAGGCCAAGGGCCTCCCCCAGCTGCTCGGCGCTGGCAAAACCTCAGTTCAGGTTTCACCCTCCAGGGCTCCATCCACAGCCCGGGCAAAGGGACAAAGCTTCCAGAGATTCCCGAGGGTGGCGGACAAAGGATTTTCGCATCACCATTCGCCGTCCGTGGATTCGGGGGACCCTGCCCGCCTCCCTCCGTGCCCCCGAGCTGCAGCCATGTTCTGCCAGAGCGCAGGGGCGCGGGGGGCGGCGCGGGCTGATGGGCTCCCCGAGGTGCTGCGTGGGGTAGGGCTGGCGGTGGGGGCTACACCCACCCATCCGCTCACCCCGCAGCTCCCCTGCCCACCCAGTCCCGCTCCCCGGGGAGCAGCCACAGGGGAGCTGCGGGAGTGGGGTGGCCGCTCGGGACTCCTCGCCTTGGGACCCCTCTCCCCAGCAGCAGGTGATGTGCCGGAACCACCGTCCCGCTCGTGGAGAGACGTTTGGGGTTTGACCCCTGCCCAACACAACCGCTCAAACCCAGGACTTTCCAAATACAAAACCCGGTTGGGGAGAACGAAACAGATCGTGGATTTCACTTTTCCTTAGGGTGTCACTTGTTTAACCCGCTGCTGCTTTCACTCGATTCCACTGAGATGGGCTCAAACCACTAAAATCCAGGTACTGCTGGAGCTCCAGGGCCGCACGCAGGCAGGGGCCGGGGCCAGGGCTCTCCAGCCACAGCACCATGGAAATAACAAGATTTCGGCTCAGATGACTTCGCAGCGGTAATGAAAATGTGTTACGTAACACTTTGCCTCCGTCTCCTCTGCTTTGCAATTCTCGATTAATCTCCCAAACACATCCATCCATCCGTCCATCCATTCAGCC